>JASDQU010948859.1:32977-48341 GCA_032191745.1 Picea mariana
CTTGCTTTAACTATAGGCTGGCGTGTTTTATTTATATGATATTGTTTTAACCTCTTTAGCTAATTTAATTGGATTAGTTGAGAGCCAACTAATATCTGACAGCCGTGAATTGAGAAATGGAAATTTGAAATTTTAAGTTTATCCATTTCATATTTTTAAAAGCTTTCACATTTTTAATTTTAAAAGAGATTGAAATGTTTGTAGTTTTGATGAGTTAAAAAGTTAGTAAGGTAGGTATTAAAATAAATATTTTGAGATTTAATGGGATATTAAGAAAAAATAATTTTTATTCTCAATCTTGATTATAAAGATGATAAGTTTTTAAGGAATTATCTAATATTATGTTTTATTATGGAATTAGTGAGAGTTAGTTATTATTTTAATAATGTTATTTTTTTCTTTACATTAATTAAAATATAAAGATACTTTTGATCTTCTAGATTAGGGTTAATCACCTTCTTATAATATCTTAATTTTTTCTCATCTTATAATTTTTTACCATACCACCATTTCTTCTTTAATTTACATGTAATAATATTTTTTATTTATATTAATGGTTTTGATTTACTATGTGAAAAATATTATTATGGAAAAGAATAATTTTACTATGAGAGAAAAAAAATAGAAAATGATTAATTCATAAAAACAATATGCAATGAATTATTCAAAAAAGATCACCACCAATAAATACGAGAAAAGAAATTTTAAAAAAAATCAAAGGTTAAAAATATTCTACTAACAAATAAAAAGACAAAAAAAATAATGGTGATATTATAAATTACCATAATACTAGCACAGCCAAAGTGGTTGGCACCTGGTGAACGCCGAAACGTGGCAATTACATACCCGTACAGTAATTTTTTAATGTGATTAGGTAAATGTTAAAAAGTAAACATGTTAACGGATCTCTTGCTAAATGCAAGAAAGTTATGAACAATAAATCTGATCCATTGATTTTGGAGGACGACTAAGAATATGCCAGCATCTTCAATGCATAGCCATCAGATTAGAGTTTAAGGTTAAATAAGGTTAAAAGATCATTAATTGTGCTCATTGTCAATAGATGTACGCCTTTCAACGTAAAAAACAAGTTTTTATAATATATATATATATATATATATATATAAGATTAAAGTACTAAATAAATAACTAATATATAATAATAGTAATATATATATATCACCGTATAAAAACAAAATACATATATAATAGTAATATTATGATTTTTTTCTCGATTCTCTAATGATTTAATCAAGATTTGGCATTTTTATACCAAAATTGCTTGAGTTCTAAGTGGTGTTTTAACTAATTCTTCAAGTGCTCAAAACACAAGAATATGTACATACCACATTTACAAGAGTATAGATGTACATTGCACTTATTAAAGTAAAATATATATAATTAATGTATATGTCATTTTGTAGCTCTTTATGTATTTATTTGATATTATTTTTTTAATAATGAAGATGAGTATCTTGCCAAATGCATTGGTTAAACGTCTCAAATTTGAGTTAGGATGTTTCTACATTACTACAACTCCTATATCAATGTTTTCTCAAATTCTTTTATTTTGGCATTAATGAGTCGTTTGTATAGGGAATTGGTTTTTAGTTTAATCTCCACATAAACATCATGGGTTGAATTTATACAACTAATTTAGGTATGGGTTGAATTTCTACAACTAAATTAGGTATTTTTGCTAAATGTTGATCCATAAACGATAGGCTTATGGTCTATCAACACAGATAGAATAAAATTAATTGAAGTTTCTGCAATTAAAAATAGGTTTTAGAAAATCCATCAAAAACAATATGAGACAAGTGAATGCCAACTAATGGAAAATAAGTCTACTATGTTTCAAATTTGGTTCATTGCTTAGTTGATTGCAATTCAAATTTCACACGGCATTCTACAACTTTATCAATACCAAAATGAAGTAGGACTATGTGATCTTCTTTCAATATGCAAACACGGCACTTGATTAACCACATGCATCTTCCCATTCACAATGCAACCAAAAAATAATATAAGCACCTAATTTATGCATAGCATTCTTTGACTCTAGATTATATCTTTGTTTGCAACAAAAGTTATATCTGCCTCTTTAGCGATAAACATCTAACCAATAACAATTCAATGTAGAAGATACCATGCAATTAATTGATTGTATATCTATATATGCATGCCCAAGCAAATAAGAGACCCCAAACATATGGTTGGATGTTATTAATTGGCTGGAATTGAGCAAAATTAAAACAGTCGGCCTCATCATTGTCCAATACTCATTTACAAAGTATTTTGTAGCCAGACACAAGGAGGTTTAAGGAATCAGCACACCGATTGTACAGGCAATGGACCAGTGAACAGTAGAGGGACAATTGGGATGTTGTAAGGGATGCTTGTGGCACATTGTTGGAGGTGCATATGGTTTGTAAGGCCACGTATGGTCCTGGTGCAACTTTAGCTAATTAGAACTAGTTTATGGGATGCACATAGGCTCTTAGATGGCCAAGGCTAACCACGAATTCGCCCAACAAAAGAAAAAGAAAAAAAACATTTCTCAGAGGAGAGGGGAATGACCCAAGCAGAAAGAAAAAATCCCAGCAATGCTAAAAACATTTGGCAACTTTCCATGAGACTCAATTAAACCAATTTGGAAGCCTCATATAGAAGTGAGACAACTCTAAGATGATAAGCATTGATCTTCAATCTCTAAGTATAATGGATGGAGAATAATAGAGAGTTTTTGGCATTCATTAAATACTAATATAAATTGGTTTCTAAGCGAATTAAGAGAATTACAAGATGAAACTCCTCATCACGACCATGTGTACAACCAACAATAACAATACACCATAAATGACAACAACAATCTCACTGGAAAGAAAACCAGGATGATTGGGGATTTTATTACGGAAATTGATTACAAAAGGGTGAGCTATACATAGATTTAGTATTGTGTTACTCACTATTAGGAAATCTGCAAATGGCCATGGCTCAATAACAATCTTCACTCGTCGTGGGACAAGCTCGATGTCTTTTTCTCCTTCAATCGTCAAGCATGTTTCTTCTTTGAGCTCTCATCTTTGTTATTGTCCTTCTTCATTTCCTCCTCATTTATCCTCTCTATCGAATGCCCTTCTTCTCCATAGCCTTCTTTTTTAATGGGATGCCTTGGAAGGTGAACCATCAGAATGGTTTGTTTCAACTTCCAAGTGAATTTTGAATATTTTCTCAACTTTGCCAAAAAAATAAATGCTTATTACAAATTTTACAAAGAGATTTTGGCAACGATCCAATTCAGATCACACCTCCCCATTTGCAGGCTTTTGTCTCCAAAATCTTCAACTCCCTTTGATCTTCTTCTTCTCTACCTTCAAGCATCCTTTAGCAAATCTCCATGAAAGGGTGCCTCCTTTGCAACATGGAAAATAAGAGTTGAATAGGAGTTGCCTTGAGAATATAATCCTTCTATCCATCTCATGGCTAGAGATGACATCTGTTGTTGTAATAGGTCATTGGACAATCATTTCTCCTTGAGTTGCAAGTACAAGCAACTCCTCTATCCCCTTGACCTTGACTCTCCAATCTTTTTTCTTGGCTATTCGGTTCTTGGGATGGAGTTTTGGGGGCTTGTTGCACATTCATTTTCTAGCCACCTTTTCCTCCATGGGAATGGATTCTTTTCTGGTTCATTTTGCCTTGATGAAGGTGGTTTAAGATGAAATTATGTTGTCTTGTTGTCCATTGAACCCTAGGCCTTCATACTTGGGCCTTTGTTGAGCTATAATGGGGATCAAAATCCCCTAGCCTTCCTTGCCTAACCCTTGTCCATCATAGCCCATTTGCCTCATGAGATTGAAACAAATGCCTCTAGTGTTCTTTTCAAAGTCAAAAAGATCTCTTGAGAAATAATCTTGGAAGGTGAGTTTACCATATTGACTCCATCATGGTGTTGGCTTCCACAGTGGAAAAAGAAGGGGCTTTCTTGGTCTCTTGGATAGTTTTTTGCAGCTTCTTCAAGGCCTCTTCCTTCACTTCCAAATCCTGGAATAGTTGACCAATCATTTCGATGAACCTCTCCTCTTCCCAATTATCTAGTTGAGTGAATTTCACCCCCCAATTGTAAGAGATGAAATATGCTCCTGTCTAATTCTTCCCTCAAGGTGGTGAAGGTATCCTGACATTTGACAAGTTCTTCGATCTGCTTGCTAAAGTCTTTCAAATCTTCTAGCTTCTCCCTCTTCAAGGCTTTTCCCGTGGCAATTGCTTCAAGGTCTCTGACTAACCTACTCTAATACCAATGATGATTGGTAAATGGTATACCTATGGCCTGTCCATTTCACCAACATGGATACTCTATGGAATAAATTAATTGAGGTCTATACAATTAAAAATAGGATGAGATCATGCCTCTTCAACCATTGTTTGTTAACAAGTTAAAATTCTTAGTTCAAAAATCCAACAAAAAAAATCTGGGTCAATTGAATGCCAACCAATGGAAAGCAAGTCTACTTTGTTTCAGATTTGGTTCATTTCTCAGCTACTTGCAATCCCAATTTCACACAACATTCTACAACTCTATCAATGCCAAAATGGACTTAGCGGTCTTCTTTCAATGTGCAAACACAACACTTGATTAACCACATGCATCTTCCCCTTCACAATGCAATCAAACAATAATATAAGCACCTCATTTATGCATAGTGTTCTTTGACTCTGTTACACCAGCGCATATCTATGTTTGCAACAAAATTTATATATCCATCTCTTTCAACAACACACATCTTCTCAATTACGGTTCAATGTAGGAGATACCATGCAATTAATGGATCATATATCTATATATACATGCCCAAGAAAATAAAGAGACAACCAAATGTATGGTTGGAGGTCATTAATTGGTTGGAATTGAGAAAAATTAAAGCATTCTACCTCATCACTATCCAAAACTCATTTACAAAGTGTTTTGCATCCAAATACACAGAGGTTTGAGGAATTGGAACAACAATTATACGGGCAATGGACTAACAAACAACATAGAGTGTTAAATTATGAGCTTGATTTCTTATGCAGATTAATTCTTTTTTCAACACTTTGATTCCAGCTTAATACACTTCAACAACACCAAATCATAACCGAATAGCAATAACTATGTAGATAAGTAAGCATGCACATCAACAACACATATACCCTGGGGAAACCCTGTACAGGGAGAAAAAACCCAGCAAATGATATTCCTTTATTGCATTAATAATGTAAGATCACTTACAAATATCCACCATGAATGTTATGCTCTTAAAGATCTTGCCAAGATGACTCTGACCTGACAAAGACCTAAGAGACGTTGTTGAAATACACCTCTAATATGTTGCCTCTATTGTTGATATACAACACTGATATGATGTTTTGGTATGTTGCCTCTTTATCATTGATATCCTCCTCTATTGCTTCTACCTTAACCTAAATATTAAAAATTGTGTTGAAGAGAGGGGTCAACCTCTGCTTATATAGGCTGAAGAGGAGAAGAGGAGAGACTTGAAATAGTAACATGTTTGCATGCTTTAATCATAACTCAACTTCATACTTTAGTTCGAACTAGACTTGAGACTGGTATACTCTAGTTCGAAAATTGAACTAGACTTGATACTAGTATACTTTAGTTCGAAAATAGAACTAGACTTGTGTAATATACCAGATATAAAAAGTATGCAGAACAAAAATAAAATGCTAGAAATGGAAGAATAACAACAATATATCTAGAACAATCACCACAATAGCACTGAAATGATATAAGAATAACAATAGAAATAGCACTTTGATTCTAAAAGCAATGTTCACAGGCCTCTTCGAGGGAGCAACCTCCAGTTGAGTAGATCTCTATTACAATAATATCCAAGCTAGGGTTCTCATACCCTCGACTCCTATTTATACTAAATATGTCTATCAAAAGAAGCATCTAGAGGAAGATCCTTATAGAAGCGGAAGCTTCGCTTAGGTCTTCTTACATTCGACTTATTCTATTTTATTGAAAGGCCTTATTAATATTGACCTTTATTACATCCGAATATATTGTTCTACCTATGTGTGGGTTAGGACCCTGACATGTCTACCCCCTTAAAAACAACCTTGTCCTCAAGGCTTGAGATGTGGAAATTGTTGCAGAATGGTAGTTGGTTGCCAAGTGGCATCTGCTGGAGTTGTATCTTTCCACTGGACTAACACTTCCTTGATGGTTCTTTGACGCAGGCGACGCTCACGCTGGTCCAAAACTGCTTGTGGTTGTAGCCAAATGGATCCTTCTTCTGCTAACTCGGGAAGGTTGGTTTGAATTTGGCACTTAGTTCCAATCACCTTCTTTAAGCATGAAACATGAAAAACATGATGTAGCTTAGAATGATTGGGCAAATCTCACTCATAGGCCACCTGTCCCACATGCTAGAGAACGGTATAAGGACCATAAAATTTGGGCGCTAGCTTCTGACAATGCTCGGCCTTGAGGGAATTTTGATTGTAAGGTTTCAATCGAAGAAACACATGATCCCCTTCTGCAAATTGACGTTCAGAGCGGCCTTGATCTGCTTGTTGCTTCATGCGATTTTGTGCCATGGCCAAATTCTCTTTGAGGGTACGGAGAATAGCCTCTTGAGTTGTAAGCGTTTGGTCAACCGCCTGGACCTTCGAGACACCAGGTAAGTATGACAGAACTGAAGGTGGCTTTTGTCCATATACTGCTTCAAAAGGAGTCATGCGTGTAGCTTTGTGGTATGGAGTGTTGTAACACCATTCAGCTAGGGGTAACCATTGAGCCCATTGATTTTACTTTTCTGAGGTAAAACACCTCAAATATGTTTCGAAACACTTATTGACAACTTTCGTTTGACCATCAGTTGGGGATGATAAGTTATGTTGAGATGCAATTGGGTGCCCTATAGCTTGAACAGTTCTTGCCAAAAATTGTTGGTTAAAGTTGGGTCATGATCAAAAACAATAGAATGTGGCATGCCATGAAGCTTAAAGACCTGATCCATGAAAAGTTGAACCACCGTGGATGTTGTAAATGGGTGTTGAAGAGCACAGAAATGAGCATACTTGGAAAGGCTATCAACAAACACCATGATGACTGATTTATTTCTTGATTTGGGTAAACCTGTAATAAAATCCATAGAAATATCCCTCCAAATAGCAAGTGGAATCGGAAGCGGTTGTAGTGTGCCAGGAAATTTGACTGTTTCGCCCTTGTTGCGTTGACACACATCACATTCAGCTACAAAATTACGAATTTCTTGTTTCATGCCATCCCAGAAAAAAAGAGCGTTTGACCCTGTCATAGGTTTTGGTAAACCCTGAGTGCCCAGCTGTGGGTGTAGCATGAAGCTCAGAAAGTACCCTGGATTTAAGTTTGGATTGTTTACTTAAATACAAACAGCCTTTGTATCGAAGCTCATCATGGAGCCAAGAGTAGCCTGGGGAAGCTAGAGCATTGGACTGCAATTGTTGGATCAGATGTGAACTTTTGGGATCGTGTAGCCATTCCTGGCAGACAGCTTGGAGCCAATCTAGTACAATGAAGGAAAGAGAAAAAAGGGATCTGTCATCTTCATACTTTCGGGAAAGTGCATCCGCAACCACATTGTCTTTGCCTTTTTTGTAAATGATCTCATAATCATATCCAAAGAGCTTGGTCACCCATTTTTGTTGCTTCGGGGAGGAAATGCGTTGTTCCAGAAAATACTTGAGGCTTTGATGGTATATCTTAATTTGGAAGTGTTTCCCCAATAGATAAGGGCGCCACAAATCAACGGCATGCAGAATAGCCAACATTTACTTTTCATAGATTGATTTTCCCAAATTTCTTTCAGAGAGTTGCTTGCTAGTAAAGGCCAAAGGCCGACGCTCTTGCATAAGGACAACACCAACTCCTTTCCCTGAAGCATCACATTCCAATACAAAGGTCTTTGTGAAATCAGGAAGGGCCAAGACTGGAGTGGTGCACATGGCCATCTTCAAGGTTTGAAAATCTTGAGCAGCGGCTGGAGTCCAAGTGAAAGAGTTATTTTTTAAGAGTACAGTGAGAGGTGCTACAATCTTTCCATAATTCTTAACAAACTTGCGATAATAACTTGTTAAGCCCAGAAATCCATGCAAGATTTTGAGAGTCTTTGGGTGAGGCCAGTCTTGCATAGCTTCAATTTTTTTAGGATCCACCCTGACGCTATCCTTGCCAACCAGATGACCCAAGTACTCGACTTGTGAGACGCCAAAATCACATTTAGACTGTTTCAGGAAAAGTTGGTGCTGAGAGAGTAGATGGAGAACTCAATCCACATGGGCAAGATGGTCTATCCAGGTTTTTCTATAGATGAGGATATCATCAAAGAAAACTAAGACAAAATGACAGAGAAAAGGACGGAAGACATGATTCATGAGGCTTTGAAAGGTGGAGGGGTCATTACACAAGCCAAAGGGAATGACCAAAAACTCACAGTGGCCCTCATGAGTTCTAAAGGAAGTCTTGGGAATGTCTACCTCTTTCATATGTATCTGGTGGTAGCCAAAATGAAGATCGAGTTTAGTAAAGAATTGGGTGCCACTCAATTCATCCAAGATTTCATCAATGACAGAGATGGGAAATTTGTCTTTAATGGTAAGTTTGTTGAGGGCATGGAAGTCAGGACACATTCGCCAAGAACCTTCTTTCTTCAGGACCATGACCACAGGAGAAGAATAGGGGCTTGTACTAGGGTAGATAACCCCTGCGTTAAGGAGTTCCTAGACCATTTTCTCAATTTCACTTTTTTGGGAAAAGGGGTGACGATACGAACGGATATTGGGAGGAAGGCTTCCTAGTACAAGGGGAATGGAGTGATCATGAACACCATGGGAAGGAGGGAGTCCCTGGGGAGTGGAAAAGACCACTTGATGTTTAGAAAGGATGGATTGGAGGTCTTGCGGCACCGAGGGTGTCTATGTTGCTTGTATGGCATGGAGTTGGGCAATAACACCAGAATGACCTTTTTGAGAAGCTTTTCCATGCGATGGGAACTAATGATCTCAGGTGAACCAGCAGTGATACCTTGGAACTTATATTGTTGGCCCTCCTGGTCAAATTACATGGTTAATTCCTTAAAATCCATGAGAATGGGACCCAAAGTCCTTAGCCAGTCTGCACCCAACACAATGTCACAACCGCCCATGTCGATAGAAAACATATGAGATTTGAGGTGGTAGTCACCAATTTGGAGACGCACCTTTTCACAATGCCCTCCACATTTCATGGAGCCACCATTGGCAATCATGATTTGGAAATTATTGATGGCATGGATGTAGCAATGAGTTTCTTGGGCAATGCGGCGATGAATAAAATTATGGGTGCTTCCACTATCAACTAGAATGATGACCTTCCTATGCTTGATGTAACCGATGATATTGAGGTTTTGGGGAGTAGAGAAGCCAGTGAGAGCATTTAGGGAAATGACTGGTTCTACTTTGAGAGGATCTGAGGGAGGGGTTATGCCAGTGGTTTCAGGTGACTCAGACACAAGGAGAGTTTCAACATCCTCTTATGAAATATCCTTTGAGATGGCCATAAAAAGATTTTGTTCCTTACACTTGTGGACCGGGAAATATTCTTCATCACAATTATAACAAAGGCCTTTGAGTTGGCATTCAGCCATTTCAACCCTGGTCAATTTTTTGATCTTTAGTGGAGCGGAGGGAGTAGTGGGATTTACTAGTTTAGTGCGAGGGATAAAGGAGGGTTTCTGGTTTTGAGAAGATACAACCTATTGTGCTTCATTAGCTCTTTTAGTAGCCTCCACCCAACTTTGAGGCTGAGCCATGAGGACATGGGCCCGAATCTCATCCTTGAGGCCACTAATAAAACACTCTCGGAAAAAGGCATCAAACATGCCCTCTGTCCAAAAAGTCAGGTGCTCAAAAGCAGCTATAAAGTCTTCCACTGTTCCTGATTGTTTCAACTTTGTCAAACGGCCCAAATGGTTGGTGTCAGTGTCAAAGCGTTCATAAATCTCTACCACAAATTGTGTCCAAACAATATACCCTTGACGGGAAGTTTTTCTCCATTGCCAACGTTCTTGATCTAGATGGAGAACACCATACCGAAGTTTGGCCAAGTCATCTGTAATGTCATATAAAGAGAAATAATGTTCCATTTCGGTTACCCAACCAGTGGGATCTGAGCCATCAAATTTGGTCACATCCACCCGCGGAAGGCATAGGTCATGTTGAAAGTGATGGTGCTGAAAGTTAGAGGAATGTTCAGCTTTAGTATCTGAAGGTGGGTCAGATAAAGGGTTATCTGTAGGGATATTCATCTTGGTGCAGAGCATCGAAGTGACAGATTCAAGATGGGTAGTCAGGTCTTGTTTAATTTCCTCCATTGAGGATTGCATGGTTGTATTAAGGATTGCAACATTGGCACTGAGTTGTTTCACTTCTTGTTGGGTCTCGGTGAAATTAGATTGCAAGGTATTGAAGCGAGCTTCCAAGTCTTGGCTACGGGTATGGGCCATGATGATGAGGAAATCGAAATGGGGCGGGTGGGGTCAAAAATTTTGCTAAAAAATGATATGTATGAATGTGATAAGGGCGAAGAGATGAATCCAATGGAATAGGTCTCAAATAATGGTGCAAAAATTTCCAGACCTTTTTTTTTTTTAACACCTGCGGAGTTATACTTCGGTCTGAAGAATACCGCAGTGATGAAATACCCAAATGATTAACCAGGAAGTAATGTGTATTTATTTGGTAATTCGAACACAGTTGTGCGGCAAGAGATCTTGCCTATTTTAATTTGTTAATGTTTCTGTCCCCAAGGGTTAGGTATTCAAGGGTTCTACAGACAAGGGTTTTCCATGTGCTATAGCTCTCTGATATACGTGTGAGGTCCAACAGTAGTACTTGGCCCAATATCTTAGGGAACTAACTAAGGAGGATAGACCGTACCCTTAGTCGTACTACCTGACTACCCGGGTACTAAAGAGTATCTTCCTGAGTGTTGTTCTTGGTGGCACTATAGCAGTCATGTGGCTGATTGGTTTATCTAAAGAGGGCTTCAGGTAATCTAGGTCGAACTGTACACAGGTGTTGTTTGATGCGCTACCACTCGAAGGGGTGCCAACAAGGGTTACAAGGGTGGCCAACCGATGTGTGCTTAAGTACCACTTGTATTTTTTGCGTGTAAGAATCCCTTAACCGCGGGTTTATGCACATAACGATAGATCTTTGTGGCTTAAAGACATCGGAATATGTCTCTACCCTGGAAAAAAAAATTAACCCACAATTTTTGTCGAGGAAAGTGATTTGATACCACTTGTAATATACCACATATAAAAAGTATGCAGAACATAAATAAAATGCTAGAAATGGCAGAATAACAACAATATATCCAGAACAATCACCACAATAGCATTGAAATGATATAAGAATAACAACAGAAATAGCACTTTGATTCTGAAAGCAATATTCACCGGCCTCTTCGAGGGGGAAACCTCCAGTTGAGCAGAGCTCTATTACAATAATATCCAGGATAGGGTTCTCATACCCTCGACTCCTATTTATACTAAATATGTCTATCAAAAGAAGCATCTAGAGGAAGATCCTTCTAGAAGCGGAAGCTTCTATTAGGTCTTCTTACATTCGACTTATTCTATTTTATTGAAAGGCCTTATTAATATTGACCTTTATTACATCTGAATATATTGTTCTACCTATGTGCAGGTTAGGACCCTAACAACTTGACACTTCAGTTACAAATCAGCATTACACTTTAGTTCGAAAATAGAACTAGACTTAAGACTTCAGTTACAACTCAGCATTACACTTTAGTTCTAAAATAGAACTGGACTTAAGACTTCAGTTATAAATCAGCATTACACTTTAGTTCTAAAATAGAACTAGACTTAAGACTTCAGTTACAACTCAGCATTACACTTTAGTTCTAAAATAGAATTAGACTTAAGACTTTAGTTACAACTCAGCATTACACTTTAGTTTTAAAATAGAACTAGACTTAAGACTTCAGTTACAACTCGACTCTTTACAAGGCAATTTGAAATTCTCTTCATGGTGGATAATGTTACATGTGCCAACACACTAGATCAATACATTTATATCATTTGCAATGTTAGGAATATTGTTTGTTTCTAGCTCATAAGAACTTTATATTCAACCTAACTTTCGCTAGATGCCTTGATTTTTTCTCATGGCTCACAAGGTTTGACTAGGCTCACATAGGTTGTACATTCCCCCTGACTTTTGCACTAGTTTGTCTATGCTCACAGAGGTTGTACGTTCCCCCTGACTTTTACACTAGACTATCTATGCTCACAGAGGTTGTACATTCCCCCTAACTTTTGCATTAGACTCACATAGCATCTCGTTCGTCCTGACTTTTGGTTTGACTCACAAAGGTTGCATGTTCCCCCTAGATTTTGTAATTACCTCACAAGACTGGTTGATTCTCCAAATCTCCTTGGCTAGCCTCAAGGTGGCCCATATGGCCTTTCATTGGAGAATGACTGACGATGCTGCCAAATTTAACACTCCCTCTCAACGAGGGAGTCATTCTCTGCCACACCAAGCTTGCCTCTCAGCTGCACAAATTGTCTTGAGGTCATAGGCTTGGTCAGGATATCAGCTACATGCTCGCTCGTGGCTATGTACTGTAACTTTACAGTTTTTCTCTGGACCAAGTCTCGGATGTAGTGGTACCTCATGTCAATGTGTTTTGACCTGTCATGAAATACCGAGTTCTTTGTCAATTTTATGCAACTTTGATTATCACAGTGAACCACCGTCGTCTCAAGCTTGTCACCAAACAACCCATAAACCAATTTTCTGAGCCATATTGCTTCCTTGCTAGCATCACTTGCTACAATGTACTCAGCCTCTGTTGTACTCTGTGTAATGGATCCCTGCTTCCGGCTTGACCAAGAGATCATAGCGGATCCTAAACTGAAGCAGTATCCATAAGCACTCTTCTGATCCACTAGGCTTCCTACCCAGTCAGTATCTTCATACCCATGCAGAAATAAACCACCATTGGATGTATATCTCATACCATAAGTAATGGTCCCTATGAGATATCTCCATATGTGATTTGTTGCCACCTAGTGTCTTTGTCTCGGTTCAGTCATGAACTGACTCATTGTAATCACTGCATAGCATATATCTGGCCTAGTGTGGATCATGTACATCAATGATCCAATCAGTTGCCTATACATGGTGGGATCCACCAAATCTAAACCTGTATCAGAATCATGCAGCTTTCTCAGGCTAGTAACCATCGGAGTAGAAATGGATTTTCCATCCATCGTACCAAACCTCTTTAGTACATCCACTGTATTTTCCTTGTGTCAGAAATATCTCGCCATGTCTTTGCCACACTTCCAATCCTAGGAAGTAATGCATCAAGCCTAAGTCTTTCATCTCGAATTCTGAGGTTAGATCCCTCTTACACCAGGATATTAGCCCTTCATATCCTGTTATAAAGAGATCATCAACATACACGATTAGTATAACATGTTGGTTACCTCTTACCTTGAAGTACATATTTGCATCAGCATCACTTTTCTGAAAGCCTGGGCTTTTAAGAAAGCCATCAATCCTATCATACCAAACTCTGGGAGCCTGCTTAAGACCATACAAGGCCTTCCTTAGCTTGCATACATGAGTGCCTTTGTTATGTAGTACAAAACCATCTGGTTGTTCCACAAATACCTCATGTTCAATCTTTCCATTCAAGAATGTTGTTTTTACATCCATCTGATGCAACTTCCAACCAAGAACGGAAGCTAAAGCAATAATAGTTCGAATAGAGGTATACCTGGCTACAGGGGAAAAAGTCTCTTTGTAGTCGATTCCTTCTTTCTGAGTGAAGCCTCTGGCTACAAATATTGCTTTGAACTTTTCCACACTTTCATCAGCTGCATGTTTGATCTTATAGATCCATTTGGAAGAAACCATTGATTTGTCTTTTGGCCTCGGCACAATGTCCCAAGCATTGTTCTTTATAATAGACCTATATTCCTCAAGCATGGCATCCTTCCATACTTGTAATTTATTTTCTTTTTCAAATGAAGAAGGTTCAACATCACTAATGTTGCTCATCAATTCAACATAGCCTCCAAACCTATGAGGCCTCTTCTTTTCCCTGAAAGTTCCTTTGGGAGAAGTTATCCTTTCGGCTTTCTGCACTATTTCTTTAAGCCACCTCGGCTTCCTTTTGGCTGGAGGTTCTTCAAGAGTTATTTCTAACACTTCAATAGGTTCTAGGGGCTCATTACTTGTCCCTTCACGAGGTTCCTCCCTCTGATCATCTAACTCTTCATTTTCAGAAGAGGGTGAAGTTGGTTGAACTGCTTCTGATTCTTGTTGAAGCTCTATGGATTTATTAAATGTGGCTTCCTCATGGAAAGTCACATCTCTGCTTACCTCTATTTACCTCTAACCTGGTACATAAATCCTGTAAGCCTTGGAGTTCTCACTGTACCCCACAAAGACCCCTTTCTTGTCGGAGGGTTCCATCTTTGTCCTCTTTTCCTTAGGGACATGAATATATATAGGACACCCAAATATCCTTAGATGCCCTACTTCGGGTTTGATCCCTGAGAAGACCTCTTCAGGAGTCTTGTCCTTCAAGATAGCATGTGGACACTTGTTCTGAATATACACGGCAGTGGAGGTAGCTTCTGCCCATAAAGAATTTGGTAGATCTTGGTCAAACATCATTGCGTTCACTGCCTCACAACTTGTCTTGTTTTTCCTCTCAGCAACTCCATTTTGTTGAGGGTTATATGGCACGGTCAACTATCTCTTGATTCCTGCTGACTTGCAGAAATCCTCAAACTGAAGAGATTCAAACTCTCCTCTATTGTCTGTTCTAAGGATTCTAATGTGTTTCCATGTCTTTTTTTCAATAAAATCTTTATACTCTTTGAATTCATCAAATGTGCCACTTTTATCTTTAAGAAAATATATCCAACATTTTCTTGAGTAATCATCAATAAAAATGACATAATACAAACAACCACTGAGTGAGGGAGATGACATGGGACCACATACATGAGAATGAACCAGATCTAAGATGCCTCGAGCTCCGTTGTCACTACTAGGAAATGTTTTCTTTATATTTTTACCTAGCATGCACCCCTTACAAATTTCATTTTTACTAAGAGAAATATAGGGCATGCCACATTCCATGTTCTGTACATCTGGAAGAGCTTTGTAATGAAGATGTCCAAGTCTTATGTGCCACAACTCGTTGGAGCTAGTCGCATCATGAGCCAATGCATGAACTGACTGTCCTGACACGACGTACAGTCCTCCACTGCGAGTTCCA
>JASDQU010948859.1:48723-61162 GCA_032191745.1 Picea mariana
CTTTTGGATTCATCATCCTCAGCAATTGAGGCATGATGTTTCCCTTTCCTTGGATATTTCTTTCTAAACCAACAATCTTTAGCAAAATGACCCAACTTATTACAACTAAAGCATTTAATCTTAGATGTATCAATATTCTTGCCTTTGAATGTACCTTTGGTGTTTGGCTTCCTCTAAGAGCCTTTCTGGAAAGTGCCTTTCTTCTTTCCCTTGAATCTTGATGTTAAAGTTGAGTGCTCTTCTTTCGTCGGCTCACTCCTGGTAGTTGTGTGACTCTCCTCCTGGAGGAAATCATGCCATAACCTCTCAAACGTGGGATGAATCTCTCTCCCACTTACACTGGATAAGAAGGTCTCCCATGAAGAAGAAAGACCGTCAAAAATGGTCTGCACTAAATCATCATCGTCCATTGTCACCCCTGTGACCAAACGTTGATCTCTGGTCTGGGCTATCCTGGAACAAAAAGATGCCATTGATTCACCTTTCTCCATCTTCAAATACTTAAGCTTGTGCTTAAGTGTCCTCTTCTGACTTGGAGCCTGCTTCTCATACAGATTCACCAAGGTATCCATATAGTCCTTAGTAGTCATTAACGAAGTCATTGCAGGCATTATATTGTCTTTGACTGAATCAAAGATGATTCGCTTGGCCTTTGCTTGACTCATCCTGAAGGTTGCTCTTCCTGCATTATTCGTGGGTTCCTCCACCACTGTGGTCACATACTGCTCAAGATCATGCTCCTACAAGATATTTGTTATCCGGAGCTTCCACACATTGAAGTTGGTAGCTCCTTCGAGCCTATCCTCGGCCCTGACTGAAATGGAGGATGCCATGGAATTCACACTGGAAACTTAATCAAGCTAGATTGGATCTGTGTGTACCTCCTGCACTTCAACACATTTAACACACCCTAAGCTCTGATACCATGTTAAATTATGATCTTGATTTCTTATGCGGATTAATTCTTTTATTTTCTTCAACACTTTGATTCCAGCTTAATACACTTCAACAACACCAAATCATAACCGAATAGTAATAACTATGTAGATAAGTAAGCATGCACATCAACAACACATATACCCTGGGGAAACCTTGTACAGGGAGAAAACCCCCAGCAAACGATATTCCTTTATTGCATTAATAATGTAAGATCACTTACAAATATCCATCATGAATGTGTTGCACTTAAAGAGATTGCCAAGATGACTCTGACCCGACAAAGACCTAAGAGACATTGATGAAATACACCTCTGATATGTTCCCTCTATTGTTGATATACAACATTGATATGTTGCTTTGGTATGCTGCCTCTTTATCACCGAAATGCTCATCTATTGCTTCTCCCTTAACCTGCATATCAAAACTGTGTTGAAGAGAGGGGTCAAACTTTGCGTATATACGCTGAAGAGGAGAAGAGGAGAGACTCGAAATAGTAACATGTTTGCATGCTTTAATCATAACTCAGCTTCATACTTTAGTTCGAACTAGACTTGAGACCGGTATACTCTAGTTCGAAAATAAAACTAGACTTGAGACTGGTATACTTTATTTCGAAAATAGAACTAGATTTGAGACTTCAGTTACAACTCAGCATTACACTTTAGTTCGAAAATAGAACTAGACTTAAGACTTCAGTTACAACTCAACATTACACTTTAGTTCTAAAATAGAACTAGACTTAAGACTTCAGTTATAACTCAACAATACACTTTAGTTCTAAAATAGAACTAGACCTAAGACTTCAGTTACAACTCAATATTACACTTTAGTTCTAAAATAGAGCTAGACTTAAGACTTCAGTTACAACTCAGCATTACACTTTAGTTCTAAAATAGAACTAGACTTGAGACTTCAGTTACAACTCGAATCTTTACAAGGTAATTCAAAATTATCTTCATGGTGGATAATGTTACACGTGCCAACGCACTAGATCAATACATTTATATCATTTGCAATATTTGGAATATTGTGTGTTTCTATCTCATAGGAATTTTATATTCAACTTAACTTTTGCTAGATGCCTTGAATTTTGCTCATGACTCACAAGGTTTGACTAGGCTCACAGAGGTTGTACGTTTCCCCTTAATTTTGCACTAGTCTGTCTATGCTCACAGAGGTTGTACGTTCCCCCTGAATTTTGCACTAGATTGTCTATGCTCACAGAGGTTGTACATTCCCCCTGAATTTTGCATTAGACTCACATAGCATCTCATTCGTCCTGACTTTTGGTTTGACTCATAGAGGTTGTACGTTCCCCCTGGCTTTTGTCAATACCTCACAAGACTGGATGATTCTCCAAATCTCTCTTGCTAGCCTCAGAGTGGTCCATATGGCCTCTCATTGGAGAATGACTGTTGATGTTGCCAAATTTAACATAGAGATGATTGGACCACTGTAAGGAATGCTTACAACACGTTGTTGGAAGTGTGTACAACGACGAATTGTCTTGGTGCAGCTTCAGAGAATTAGAACATGTTCAAGGGATGCACACAAGCTCTTGGACAACCAAGGCTAACCATGAATTTTCCCAGCAAAAAAAAAAAATTCTCAGAGGAGAGGCAAACAACCCAAGCGAAAATAAAAATTTCCAACAATCCACCAGACTCAATTAAACCAATTTGGAAACCTCCTACAAAAGTGAAATGGATCTGAGATGACAACCATTGATATTCAATCTCTTAGAATAATGAATGGATAAGAATTTAGAGTTGTTTGCATTCATTAAATACTAATGGAAATTGGTTTCTAAGTAAATTAATTACAAGATGAAACTCTTCATCATAACCATGTGTGCAGCTAACAATAACAATACACAATAAATGATAACAATAATCTCACCTAGAGCATTGTACATAACATTAAAATACAAACAAAGATATTGAGATGTTCCTAGATACTCAATTGGGAAGAAAACCAGGTTGATTGGGGATTTTATTAAGCGGTAAATTGATTACAAAAGGGTGAAATATACACAAATTTAGTGTATTGTTAGTCACGAGGATGAAATTTGCAAATTCTCATGGCTCAACAATAATCTTCACTCATCGCGGGACAGACTCAATGTCTTCTTCTCCTCCAATCATCTAGCAAACAACTTCTTTGAGCTCTCATCTATGTTATTGTCCTTCTTCTTTTCTTCCTCATCTCTCCTCTCTATTGAATTCCCTTCTTCTCCACGGCCTTCATTTTTAAGAGGATGCTTGGAAGGCCAACCATCATATTGGTTTGTTTCAACTTCCAAGTGAATTTTGAACATTTTCTCAAGTTTTCCAAAAACAATTAAATGCTTATTACAAAGTTTACAAAGAGATTTTCGCAAGGATCTAATTCGGATCAAATGCCTCGATCTGGCATTTTGGTTTGGGTGTTATATTAGGAAATTATGGAATAACATACAACAATAATCTAACTATTCTAATATCCTATTCAAAGCATCAAATAAATCAGTAAATCAAAGAATGAAAGACATAAAAGAGACAAGACAGACAAAGTTTACATGGTAAAACCCCATAGTGAGGAAACATCCACGAAAGTTGGTCTTCTTTTCTTCAAGTAAACTTTCCAATCTTACAATGCAAGAGAATCCTCACATATGCATTACCTCACATTACATTTTCACACTTAAAGGACCTCCTTTACCTTTATTATGTATGAGAGAGTGAAAGGAGAACAATTCCCATGATGCATGTGGGATAAACCATTTTTACAAGATAGATCGTTATTGAAGAATAACTTTAAAAAATGCCATAGGCATGTACATGAGACCACTAGGGAATCATTATCACATTCTAACATCCCCCCTTAATGATAACTTGAGGGATAGAATCACAGTTGGAGGAAGATGTCATTAAACTAACATTCCCCCTTGATGACAACTTCTTGCATCCCAAATAAGTTACAAAGATGGAGAAACTTTGCCTTTTTCATGGATTTAGTGAAGATATTAGTAGCTTGTTGTTTAGTGAGACAATACTCCAAACAAATAACACCATCAGCTACCATATCTCTAATGTAACTAGTATCAAGATCATTATGTTAGGTCTTGGAGTGATATATTGGATTGTAAGCAAGTTGGATGGCACTTTGATTGTCACATCTTAGCTTAGTAGGAGCATTTTGAACCAGTCTAAGCTCAATAAGAACATGTCAAAGTCACACCACTTCTTTAGTTGTTTCCTTAGCTACCCTATACTCTAGTTCACAAGAAGAAAGAGAAAATGCTCTCAACTTCTTATTGGACCATGAAATTGAACCTGAACCAAGATAAAAGATATATCCTAGAGTAAACCTTATGTCAATAGTATCTCATGTCCAATTAGAATTGGTGTAACCAAGAACTGAAACAGAAGCCTTTCTTGAATAGAAGACACCATAATGTAGAGTTCCTTGAATATCTCTGAGAATCCTTTTAGCTACTTTCCAATGGTTTTCATGAGGATTTTGCATAAACCTGGAGACTGGGATAACAACAAAAGAGAGATCAGGCCTGCTATGTGTCAGATATATCAAACTCCCAACAAGTTGATGATAGAGTGTGGCATCAACAAGAGGAGTGTCACAATCAACAGTTAATTTTACTCCAGAATGAAATGGTGTTGGTGAAGGCTTACAATCACTCATATGAAATCGAGCTATCAAATCCAAAGCATACTTATGCTAAGAAAGGAAGATCCCATTATCCATGTGCTAAACCTGAAGACCAAGAAAATAATGCAATAGGCCTAAGTCTATCATTTCAAAGAATTGCTTAAGATCATTCTTCAATTCTTGGATTAAGGAAAGTTGGTTTTCCATAAGGATTATATCATCTACATAAAGAACAACAATGAGAACATCATCTTCAAAGAATTTAACATACAAATTTGGATCAGATCGACACTGCCTGAAACCACTTTTCAAGAAATGAGTATCAATTTTCTCGTACCAAGCCCTAGGTGAATGTTTAAAACCATACAAAGACTTTTTCAACTTGCATACCAATCTTGAAGTTTCAAAGGAGATAAAACTAGGTGGTTATTGCATATAAATTTCTTCACAAAGATTGCAATTTTAAAAATCACTCTTGACATGCATTTGGTGAATTTCCCATTGAAAGATGCAGCAAGAGAAATGATGGTTCTTATGGTGTTCATTTTAGCAACATGAGCAAAGGTTTCAGTATAATCGATAAATTATTTTTGATGAAAGCCTTTAGCGACTAATTGTGCCTTATGCTTTTCAGTATGTCCTTCTACAGTGAACTTTGTTTTATAAATCCATTTGCAGCCAACAAGATTCTTACTAGGAGGAAGTGGGACAAGGTTTCAAGTATTGTTCTTCATCAAAGAGTCATATTCAATAGCCATTGCATTCTCCCGTTTTGGTTTTCCTTTATCTTCATATGTGGAGGGATCATCTATGGCTAACACTTTTTCTATGAGAGAAAGATCAGATCTATTCCTTCGATTGTCGTAATGAATACCAATTGCAGACCCTGCAGATTCAAGTGTCTCCCATGCCCAAACTAGAAGAGGAGTAGTGGCGGGAACCACTCTAGTATCATTAGGAAATTCAGGTGGATCACTCGAAATAGTAGGTGAAACATGATCTATATCTTGCACGGTACTTGAGGAAGGAGTAACGAACACAAGCTCAACGGAAGATGGAGGTAGTTGCAAGGCAACATGAGGCTTGGTAGACTTAGGAGGTGGAGATACTTCATTGAACTGGAAATCTTGTCGAATGAGGACATATGGTTTGGATGGATCAAACAACCTGTAAGCTTTAGAATCCTCACTAAGCAAGAAATATGCATTTATGAGATTTGGGCTCCAACTTCTTCCATTTTTCATCAAGGATATGTGCCCAAGATTCATTGCCAAATATCTTGAAATTGCATTTATGAGATTTGGGCTTCAACTTATTTGGATGGATCAAACAACCTGTAAGATTTAGAATCCTCACTATAACCAAGAAATATGCATTTGTGATATTTGTCCTCCAACTTCTTCCATTTTTAATCAAGGATATGTGCCCAACATTCTGTACCAAATACCTTGAAATTTCTAATGTATGGTCACCTTCCACTCCACTTTTCTTCAGGAGTAACCTACAAAATTGCTTTAGTAGGAACCCTATTCAAAATATGGTTAGCATAACAAACAACTTCAACCCAAAATCTTTTCTACAATCCTTTTGAATATAGCATACATCTAGCCATTTCAACCAAGGTCATATTTTTCCTTTTGGAAACCCCATTCTATTGGGGTGTGTAAAGAACTTCCCTTTGATGTTGGATGCCATGCTTGGATAAATATGTTGTAAATTCATGCTTAGTGTACTCCCTTGCATTGTCGGTTCTAAGAGTCCTAATACAATTACCATATTCTTTTTCAACCAGGGATTTAAATTATTGAAATACAACATAAGCTTGAATTTTATTCTTTAGGAAATAAACCCACATCTTCCTATTGTAATTATCGATAAAGGTAATGAAATAGACAACTCATGATAATGAAGGAGACTCAAGAGGACCACATATGTCACTGTGAACCAATCACAACTGCCCTTAGACACCCCAGGATTTACCCTTATCAATTTTTTCCCTATGATGTTTACCAAGGGCACAATCTTCACAAACACCTTTAATGGAAGAAACTGTAGGTAAGACACGTACCATTTTAGCTTAAAAAAAAAACATATTACCATAGTTAAAATGACCTAATATTTCATGCCACAACTTACTTTGTTCTTCATCATGTGCAACATAGGAATAGAATGGTTGTTTGTTGGGTGAAGTAAAACCAGTGAACTTAAACAAAATTGCTTCTTGATCAACGAGACCCGATGAAACAATTTTGAAACATAGGAATAGAATGGTTGTTTGTTGGGTGAAGTAAAACCAATGAACTTAAACAAAATTGCTTCATGATCAACGAGACTCGATGAAACAATTTTGAAGTTATTTTTGATATCTTTCATAACATATCTATTAGGACATGCTTCAAACTTACAACCTTTTTGACAAGAACGATAAACAGAACAGAGATTGATGGCCATGCCTTCAACATGAAAAAACATATTCCAGTATACAAATAGGAACCTGAATATTACCATAACCAACTATTGAAAGTTGCTTACCATCACTTATAGAAATTTTCTAAGACATGTGTTTATTTGTGTCATAATAGGTGAATAATGATGTAGAATCGATCATATGATTTGAAGCACCTAAATCCAAAATTCATTCCACAAAAGAAGAAGAGTTACCTATTTGAAAAAAATAGGCACTAAGAGCTACATGTTGTTCTTTGGAGGCTTTCCTTTTGTGTTTTTCCAATTCAATCTTACTCTTAAAGAAATTATTCTCAACGTGATTGGTTTTTCCACAATGCTTGCAAGGTTTTTATACTTTCTTCTTTGAAACATCTAAAGGAGCACCATTAGAAGTTGAATTGGAAGTACTAACATCATGAGGTTTGGTTTTCTCATGAGAACCTTTGTATGGATTCTTCTTACTGTGTGCCAAATGAGTTTTCCCAATGATCGATTGACCAGATGATATTAACCTATCCTGCTCACAAATCATCCCTTTGCAAAAGTCTTCAAAAGTAGTTTTTACTGATCCATTAGACATTTCAATAGCCCTATTCCAAGTTTGTATGAACATATCAAAAGCTAAAGGAAATTTATGTTCTACAAGGATAATGAGAGTTGTATCGGTTTTCTTATAATCTTTACCAAAAGTATTAATCTTCTCATTATAATTTTTTAAATCAACAAGAATTGACTCAATTCTTTCAAAAGCTTTAGGATCAAGCTCATGAATTTCTTCTCTAGATAATAGGCAAAAAAATTATCAATATTGTCATACAAAGAAACTAAATTTTTCCATACCTTGACAAGGTTATTTTTAGCTTCTTTATGAACCTGGAGACTATCTGAGATAGTTTTCCCAATGAGACCTCTTTCATGTTCACAATGCTCCTCACATGCATCTAATTCTTTAGCATCAATAGGTTTCTTGCTATCACCATTGATGATGTGCCAGAGATTTTTCCCCCTAAGAATATCAATCATCTTTCTCTTCCAAGCAAGATAGTTGGTGCCAATTAACTCGGGAATTGGAACAACCTCTGAAGTCATGATGAATAAAGCTAAGAAACTGTTAAACTAAGAAAAATAAATAATTGAATCATATGTAAAATATGTGGTCCGCAAACTAAGGTTCTACTAGAGATCAATACAAGGGATGCCACCTGCTCTACTGAAAATGGCGTTGAGATGGAAGGAAACCCTAAGTGAGTTTTGTACCCGGAGGAGATCTAAGGATATCACTCACACACTAGGCCAAAAGGGTTTCATAGAATAGCCCAGATCAAATCATGAGAAGAAGTTAAAATATTGAAATCCTTTCATCCCAATAATGTCTCTGGAGGTGACCCAGATTCTCATGAATTCCAAGTTCGTAGATGGTGAGGTTTGAAATCTTGTTGAAGAGAACCTAAGATAGTTTCACTTCCTTGGCAGAAGGAAAGAAGATTCAAGCTCATTTCATAACCAGTGGAAATGAGTGGGATATTTTTCTCGCAAACCAACTCCTCACCTAGTACGCCAAATGCACATCACTTATTTAATAGAATGCCCACTCGGAATGTATTCTCCTCGAATAATATGATGGTCGGCTACAAAAAATGCGGCAACATAGACTATGCGAGGTGGATGTTTGAGAGAATGTTGGAGAGACCAAGCACCAGAAGCATTATGGCAAGGAGAGAGGGAGGCGGTCCAAACGCAGCGTAGGGAGAGAAATCCCTCCCCCCCAAGAGAAAAATCGATGGTAAAACACTCGGATTTGACCAAGTCGATGTAAAGGGGAGAGGGAGGCGGTCATACAGCCCAGGAAGAGAAATTGCTCCTCCCTAAAAAAAAATCGCAGCTAAAGACTCTTCCATTCAAAATAAATTAGGTTTGGAAAAAATTTAGGCTTGGTAAAAAAACAGAAATTTGGAAAACAAAATCTATAAACTTAACGAGCGAATAGTCATTTTTTACCAATTCCTCTATTATGGAAACAATGGTGATGTCATATTTGTTGGAAATGCACATAAATGGTGAGATCTACTCATATTCGGTGAAAAATTAAGTGGTTGTCCAAATATGATTGCAGATTTACTAGAGAAGTGGGCCCTAAAGAATGGATCAACTAAAATCTAATGCAAAAAAAACAGTGTATAGTTTACTCAAGGAGATAGAGCTTGGTAACCATCTCTGATACCATGTTAGATTAGGCAAATATGCAATAACAGATAAAAAAGAATCTAATTGGTCTAATCTCATAAACAAAGCATCAAATAAATTAGTAAATCTAAGAATGCAAGTTTACATGGTAAACCCCCAACGTGGGAAACATCTACGAAAGTTGATCTTCTATTCTTCAGGTAAACTTTATATTCTTATAATGCAAGAGCATCTCCACATATGCATTACCGCACATTACATTTGCAGACCTAAAGGGCCTCCTTCACCTTTATTATATATGAGAGAGTGAAAGGAGAACAATTTCCATGATATTGGATAAACCCTTTTTACAAGATAGATAATTATGGAAGAATAACTTTACAAAATGCCATTGGCATGTACGTGAGACAATTAGGCAATCATTAATATATTCTAACATTAGTATCGATATCCACATGTAGTTAATTAGTCTTGAGTTTGATCCCTACAAGCTGCTCACACATTGCTACAACTCCACATACAAAGCTCTATGGGTTGCATTTCTCCCAATGATGTGGGTATTTTTCCAAATGTTTCATTTTGGTTAAAGACCCATATCAACAAGGGGTTTGTTTTAAGTTCAATTCCACACTTGTGCATCGTTACAACTCCACATAAACTTTATGAGTTGAATTTCTACTATTTATGAGTAGTTGGCTTGACTTTGATTCCCATATGATGCATTGCTACAACCCTGGATATAGCACCATGGGTTGAATATCTACCAATGATATGGGTACTTTGTCAAATGTTGCATTTTGGTTAAAAACCCATATCAATAAGGAGTTGGTTTTAAGTTCAATCTTCACACGCATGCATCACTACAACTCCACATAAGCTTTATAGATTGAATTTCTACCAATAACATAGATACCCTATAAAATTCCATAGTCTAATAATTTGATTAAAAACCAGTGTTTACAAATAGTTAATCTTGACTTTGATTCTCATATGATGCTCATGCACCACTATAACCCTACATATAACATTATAAATTGAATTTCTACCAATAACATAAATACTTTATAAAATTCCTAAATACTTATATTCACATTAATTAGTTTTCATCTCAAATAACATATTGTATTATATAAGTAAAGAAATATATTTATAATTACTTAAAACAAATAAATAATAATAATAATAATATAACCTTCACAACTTACACAACCACCAAAATTATGCAAGTCCTATCATTTTTGTTCTCTGTAACAACACACGGCAGTCTCCCTACATTGTTACAAATGAAAATTCCACAACACGACGTGCAAGTTCCATCATCTTTGTTCTATGTAACAACACATGGCAGTCTCCCTACATTGTTACAAATCAAAATTCCACAACACTGTCTGAAATCTAAGAGTCCACGAGACATTGCCTCACCAGAATAGTACAAATGTTATTTATATTTTCATTGATAAATTGTTTGAGTGAACATGGTTGAGGTTGTTAAATTAGTTTTAATTAATATTTACTTATGAAACTGGATGATAGATGTAAAATTTAAAACTTAATTATCGTTTGCCAGGCCAACATAATGAATAAATTTATCAAGTTCAGTTTGGCATATCCCAACAACCACTTTAAAGTTCTTACTAATAATTATTATTAAATATGTGTTTATTAAACATGTTTCTTTATAAAACTCAACTTTGTAATTCTGATTTGCAATTTGAATTACACGTAGTAGTTTTAACTTTAGATTTGGAATCAATACAATATAAACAATGTTAATTATATATTTAGTATAATAAGGAGAAATTATACAAAATCCACCATATTATTGGCTTGTAACTAGGAAAACCAGACCATAAAACATATGTCCATAGAATTTGAGATGGATTCTAAATTAAAACCAAACTTGTAATGTATTGAGACTAGTCTAGATACCTAATTGTCTTTATACAATCATCACAATATCGCCTACAGAATTTATATAAGATAATAAAAAATCCAAACATATTGAAATTTAGTTTGGAGAAATGTTGCATGTCCTCACAGAATGTTTATGATTATGAGGCTTGGGGTCACCATGTGACTGAACAATAGTATGTTGGGCCTACGCTAGGAGCCGAGAATTGATTTCCTTGTGCTACAACAACACTTTATCAAGTTGTAGGAGGATCTCCTCACAAGCCTCGTCCCTGTCTTGGAGAATTTTACTAACAAACATTTTGATATGCCAATATAGGTCCACAGTTTTCCAATATTTTGTGTCGCACACCAACTTCCTGCATTAGCGATCTAGTTGCTCATTTCTGCATCATCCATGTCCCATTCATGAATGGTGCCCCTCTCGATGTGAACTGCCTCCTCAACGTTCTTGATTTCCTCACAGATGTGAGGTGGGATTTGTTCCCATAATTCGTTGGCCAAAGTTCGAGTGTCTTGTTGCACCCGCGTGATGAGGGATTTAGGACTAGAGTTATAGGAATTTGAAGGGTTGGGCTAATTCATGCACCCTCAACAATATCCACGACCATGTGACATTGTGAAAAATCAGGGTGACAAGTTTGAACCGAATGGAGGTCAAATCCCAAAATAGGTGAAGAGTCTTGCAAGTATCTAGTGCAGAGCTACTGCGATGGGGGAGCTCGGCCCCCTCCTTTATCATGTTAGGAACCCTCAATGGTGAGGAAACCCTAGTGGAAATAATGATGCTAATGAGACTAGTCATCCATCTAGATCCATGGAGTTGCAAATTGGCTTGGACAACCCTCTTGTTGTAATTATTGAACCTGAAGTTGGTCGAGATCATGATCGAGTTGTGATGCATGTGAATGAAGTAGCTTATACTTTCCATGATGGTAAATTGAAACTCACATTCATCAACCTCGTACTGTGTATCCATGCATGCGGGCTATCTAGCATACCACCTCTTGTCTCGTCCGCGGGTGAGGCATGTGCTTACTCGGTTCGGAGTTTGATTCCCTACACATCCCTATCACCCCATCTAGGGAGGAACAAATACAACATTATTAAATATTTCATTTTCAATGTAAACATATTCGGGGTTTTATTATTGAAAAAAAATATCTTCATTATGAACTATATATCAAGTTGCATTTAAATCTATCACTTATTCATTTTTATTAGAAATACTAGCTTTAACAAAAAAAACAATGGCTATATGATTTCACCTAGCATGTACCTAGTGCCTAATTAGCCATGTAGGATTAGG
>JASDQU010948860.1:9957-25412 GCA_032191745.1 Picea mariana
CTGCGATTTCAAATTCACAACATTTCAGTTCAGAAAAAATAATTATGAATGCATTTCCAGTTCAGAATATTAGTGGAGGATAATAATGATAGTAAGAATATATATATATATATATATATATATATATATATATATATATATATATGAAATTGTTGATATTAAGAATAAAAACATGGCCAAATAAAAAGTCATGAAACCTGACAGCACAATTCACATTTGGAATCTCCTCCTTTTTTATAGGACCAACGCTCAATGCATTTCCTGTGGGCATACCATGGAGCCAAAAAAACACATGTTTTGTATGAACATGTTTATGATAAAATATGACAAAATACTCAACACCCATAAACCTGTCATTCATCAAAGATGACAAAATATAAACCACTTTTATCTATCCCCTAAACCCTGTACCTTCAAGGTGCAAGAACAGGCACAAGGAATCTCCATATTTCCTTTATTAATGAAATACAGAGATATTTAAAAAATGAGATGAAATTTGGAGAATAAAAATATTTATAAAAAAATAAATTCAAATACATAAATTCATTTCACTTTGAGCAGGACTTTGGAGGGTCCAATTCATGGTCATTTTTGGTAGCAATGGTGGTTTGTTCTCCTTGCTAGTGGTTGCATTGCCACTTTCTTCTAGATATTATTTAGTTAGCTACATTTAATATTAAATTGTTGCATTGAATGTTGGTTTCATTTCACTTAATCCCATGAAAAACCTAAATTGCAATAGTTGAAAAACCTAAAATATCTTCTCTACAGGTTGTTCTCTTTCACTCCCAAAGGAAAAGTACATGATTGGTATAGTGTATTACCTATTCAATCAATTCAAGGCTAGAAGTAGTTTAAATAAAATTTAGAAATTCATTATTGAAATTCTCATCATGTTATTGAATTGTTGCAATAATTGAGCGAAAAACATATATAAGACAAAGAGTTTGTATGATATTTCAATACAAGGTTACATCAGATGTATTACCCATTGCACAAAAATCATAGACCCCCACCATAGTTGGCTTGTGTTTTGTATCTATGATCTCTTCCCTTCACAATTTCTTTGTTCATTATGTAGAAAGGAATTGAAATTGTAGAGTTGGCACAAAAAGAAGCACACACAATTGAAAATGAGTTGTATATGTGTCACCTATCTTTGATTTTGTCTCCATATTTTGAAGACTCCATGGTTGACAAAAAAAAAATTCCAATATCAAGAATAGATGATGAGGGAGAACATTCACTTGAGAATGTGATCATATTTTAATTGTTGCAATAAGAGATAAATAATAGAGTAGATGTTGGTATGCACAATGTTGTTGAGGAAATTTTTCGTTAAGTTTTGGTTGGAAAAGTATGTGCATAATAATGAGAGTAATAACACTTTGAATTTTTATCCTTGAGTGCTAGCATAATTTCTTAGATAATTGAATGATCCATGTCACCTACGGTTATGTAATTTTTTGTCCTTAACCTTCAAATAAACTTTAAGGTCATCCTTAACCCATGAGGGTTTCAACCACACCAAATCCAATAGTGGTATGATAGTTGCAAATCCAAATCTATTTATATCATTTTTGGGGAAAGTATGTAGGGTGGTAAGAACTTCACAAAGTAAATTGGATTTTTTGTTGCATGTTGGAAAATCAACAAGGATTTAGATCCCAGAGTCTAAGCAAGAGAGTCAATCCAAAAAACAAGGGTTTCTACAAAAGAAACTAGTCATAAAAATCCAAGGCTAAATTCTCAAGATAATGCTCCAGCATAAGGGTACTAGAATAGTTAGTTCCCTTTCTCCAACATTTGAACCCAATTTATACTATCACAAGTTGGTTAATTTTGTTGGAAATAATAATTAGGGTTGTATAGTTGCACGGATCTCATAAACCCCGCATAGGAGTGCATAATTAATGTTGATTTTTAACTTTTTACATCTTTTGGAAGACACCCTGCATTTCTTAAAGGAAACACATGGGTACCAGTGCATTTCTCAAAGGAAGAATGTGAGTATGAGGTGAAAAAACAATTTAACATATGTTTCGTGTGGATCAAAGATATTCAATGGCTAATATCTTGGGAAACAAGGAATCCATGGTCACTGGAAACCAAATAATGTTATAACATGAGATGCTTTCAACTTCCAAACAAATGTCCTTTAAGGAGTTGGTTAAAAAAAGTCTTCAACTACAAAAAAATTCTTCAATCCCTCCTTTGCCTATACATATATCATGGAAAAAGGTAAAGTTGTGCCATTGATGGAGATCACATAGTCGGAGATCACTCATCTCCAAAAAACTTGTCATTTTCATATTTAATGGTTTAATGGTTATTGGCCTCCTTCATTGGCGTTGTACCAATGGATCCACTCAACATGGAAAAAGAATGATGAGATTCCTCTCTGCTCCAAAGGTGTTTTTTTAATTCATATTTTCAATCATGCTGCTTATAAGCAAGTTTTAGAGGAGGGTCCCTGGTTTTGGGGAAGAGTGGGGCTTTTTATATCTCCTTGATTTCCAAATTTTGATCCTAACTCTATGTCAATTACTAGAATGACACTTTGGGTACACCTCCCAAATTTTTCATTTCATTCTTAATGGTATATTATATCAATTTTTGAGGATATTGAGAATACTTTGGGTAGTTACATAAAAGCAATTTTGGAGATTTATAAAGAGATTGTGTACATACACCTACATCTATGTTGAAATAGACCTGAGTAAGAGTCTTCCAGATAAAATTACCCTCAAATGAAAGTTTTAGGTGGATTCAGGTATTGAATTATGAGAACACAACATTCTAGTGTTGAATTCATCAACTTACAGGACATCTACACGATATTTATCCCCATGCAGGAGCTCATCCTTCAAGGGAAAAATGGACCAAATCCAAATAAAAAAATTGGAATTTTCCTAAGCAACCAATGTCAGATGATGAAGTTTCTCTTGCTAAGGAAAATCAACAACCATTGAATTAAACAAAATTTGATATATTCTTCCTAGAAGAGTGATTGGGGAACCTTGTCCTCCCTCAAAGGATGGAGTAGAGGCCATTGATCTTGGGGTTTCCTTCTCAAATATGACAATTGTACCCGATGCCCCTCTAGGGGGAATGAAGTGACTTCATGAAACTAACATATATGATTCTAATAAGGATATGACATTAAAGTGGTCATCATGATGTCATACCATGATGTTAAAGATGCTTAAAAGAAAGGCTATGTAAACATTCCTTGTATCCTTCATTCTTTACTACAAACACTTACTCTTAGGTTTTTTTCTTCATATATCTATATCAATTAGACTTTCTAAAAATTTATATATGTTTCGTGTCCTTGAATCTATGAGGATTTACTCATGCCATCTCACATGCGAAATGATGTTTGGGAGACCTTACTAGGATGTTAATCCAAACGAGATTCTTCATCCACCCATTTCATTACAATTTCCTACATATCTTGTTGCAAGACCATGTTAAATGACAAAGAGGCTACCCCAATAAGGGAGTAGGTTCTAAGTCCCTTCAATACCTATGAGTGGTATGATAGTTTCTTAGTGGTATGAGTGGTATGAGTGGTACATACACCCCACTAGAGGCTTCTCTACCAAAGGGATCTAGAATACATTCATTATATTACTCCCAAATTGGGGACAAGCCTACTTTGAGAACCATCTATAGTAAATGTTTTAGTCGCATAACAATGCACCCATGATTTCTTAGCTAGAGGGATCTTCTTAAAATGTTGTTATTATTAATTTAAAAAATAACAATAATACATTATATTATATATATATATATATATATATATATATATATATATATATATATTAATTAAATAAAAAACAAAATAAATAAATAAAACATTAAAAAAAAACAAAATAAAACTACATATGCCAAACTATGTATTAAATAAAAAATGAAATATAATAAAACATTAAGAAAATCCCCTTTTTCACATCTAGACTAGGACTAGGGGTTATTTTGACCATATATGATCGGAGACCGAGACCAGACCTATGCGCAAGGAAGCTAGCTACGAGGGGAACAAGGGTTTGGTTTTAGTGGTTATCAAGACTGCAGAGACTCGCGGTTGATGAGTATTCACTGGGGGATCGATTTCTTATTCATAGGCTAAGTCTACTTGTGGAATCACTATTCCTCTCTAGACTGGGCACACCTTCATTTGCGTGGGTTTGTATTTCTTGATGGTGGTGTTCTTAACCTCGAGGTCGAGCTTATTGTAACCTGGGTGCTATCATGGTCACAATAGATCATATATCTCTTCCATAATAAAGGAGGTTGAGTTTTCTTAAGAAATTCATGGGTCCTTATCTCCAACCATTTGTTGTGAGTTTGGTAATGCATTACTTGAAGATACAAGGGTGAATCTCTTATGGGAATAGATAAAATCCATTGTTGGATGTATTCAAAATTACAGGGGCCGAGTTCTTGTTCATAGAAGATGGATTTTGGGTTCAGGGGATGAGTTTCCCCTTGCTGGCTAGTGACACATTCATTGGGGGTTCAATTTAGCTTGTTGGGGGATGAATTTTCATTGTTGGGTCGATTTCTAAGGGAGGAGGAGGCCGTGAGCCTTGCTGGGCACATTTTACATATAGAGGAAGGCACAAAACTCCCTTGACATCTCAAATCATGGATTGGAAGGCTATCCCAGGTGGCTGATAGGGGATTCTAATAGTTATTACAGCAACAAAAAATTTCACTTCTCCTGGCAGCTAGACAATCCATCACCATTGTATAACATGCCCAAATCTATGAGTATTGTTGCTAATAAACAAGTGTAATTTTTCTGCTATGTTTCTGTTATTCAATGATTATGAGTTTGGTTCCCATTATATCTGCTGCCATTTATATTTTCTATGATGAAAGAGAACAGTGAGGGCACATGAAATCTATGCCAACCATCTAAAACACTTAAAGAATCCATCTAAAATACCATAACAACAAATTGGGCAGTCAAACAGTGTGAAATAGCCTACAGTCCAAGTGTTTGTCAAAAGTCCACACTCGGGAATTCATACAAAATTGCTACAACAGTGAGTAAATTCATAACAACCTCTATAAACATTTCAGTGGCAAATTTTTTGATGAAAGGCCAACACAGTAAAACCAAGAAAAGGACCAAAAATAATTGAGTGGGAATTTTACAGTTTTAAATGCACACAAAGCTCTTCATTAATACATTGCTCATTTAGGAAATAAGGATCAATATCTAGATTGGCCATTCCTCATAGCTTTATTCTCATCTAGTATAATCTTTGAAAACCCCTACACTCATAATTGAATTTTTCTTAATGGACTATTCTTTTACCAGAATCCTAATAGTCTCATATTTTTAACAAGCTAGGTGACAACAACAACAAGGCAGAGAGATTTCTACATGAACCTAGATGTGAAGGATTTCTACATAGCAGTTGTGTTGGGTTGAGATAGTTCAGGTGTTGGTTGGAGGATTTTTCCATTTCATTATTTGGATATGCTCCTTGGTTATGAGAGAATGATGAATAATTTCTTAAATCTAAGTCTTTCCAAGGGTACATTTTTTATTGTTGTGATTGTACACATCATTTTGCATTCTGTTGAGAGATCTAGTGTGTATCAATCTACTGATGCTAGTTTGAGCTATTTTTTGGGCAATACCTACTATTGTATAATTTTGGAGATATTTTGGCATTCCTTGTTGTTTATGTGGTGTTGGGATGGACTTTGGTGCAAAATATTCATTGTTGGATGACTTTAATGTCTACGTATGGTACCCATGCATAAGATTTGAGGCCATACCTTTTATCTCTATAGTATATACGGTGAAGTCTCCCAAATGTAAGGTTGGAAGAGTATTTGGGCTCAAAATATGGTGAACCCTTTTAAGAAAATTTGATAACTCATGCAAAGGATGCTAACAACTCCCCACAGTTCAAAAAGGAGCATTTACCTTACCAAAAAATACAAATGGAAAAGAACAGGGCAACCAGTTGGTATCTTTCATAGTGTAGAAAGTTATTGTGTGCAAATATTTTCTTGTCTTTATTGTCATTATGATAATATTTGACAATGTCAACTACACTAGAAATATTTTCTTGTCTTTATTTTCATTATAATAAATGGTATTACAATAGAAATAAATTGGTTTCCTTAGCTTTTCATATTTGATAAGAATGTATTTCTACCAAGTTTTGAGGAGCATCGGTTAAGAACACCATTAGCATGATGAAGTATTAACCCTTTTGCATAATTAATGAAGGTAATGTAAACTACATATTTCCATGTATCTAGCATCCACTAAATGTTGTTTTATTGTAAGGAGATGGAGCTTCAAGTCTATAAAACAACTAGCTCTCTCCATTAGAATTTTATGGTTGCATTGATAGGGAAATTCCATCTAAAATTAGTTGAAGATCCATTTAAAGATGAAGTTTAAGGGTTTGTAATGTTACATTCTTCATCTTGTTTTAGCATTTCCATGGATGTATTTGATTGTTGAAGTTTCTCTTGCAAATTTGTTCTAATAATATTCATCAAGGGTCATTTTTCCATAGAAAAAAGAATAAGGTTAAGGTGAAACCTGTTGATGTTATGGTAGCCGCGGGAGGTATTTACCTCCACATGTAAACCTGATAAAAAAATAATATTCTAGGAAGCAAGAAGAAACCCTAATTAGTTGGCTAATAACCCTAGAAGACAAGTCAGCTCAAGAGGATAATTTGTATTAGGTTATTAGCCTCCAAGAAAAGAAGTTGGCTAAAGGAAATATTATATACTAAGTAAATAGGAACCTAGAATGAGAATTTAGCCCAGATAGTTTGCCAGATTTAGTATAAATACAGGAGGCCAGTCTTCATTATGGCAGGCATGGTTTCGTAAATTGGACCCCTAAATCCAAATGTTGCATTGCTTCTTACTGAAAAAAGCACTAGTTATCGAAAGAGATGAAAAAAACAACTTTCGAGGGGTTGGAACCGGGAGTGAGGGGTTCTCTAGCTAAAATCCTATGCCAGGAATCCAAAAACGATGATGGTTCCTCAATCCGAGTTTCTATTTTCGTTTTATGCCTAGTTGCAAGTCGCATCCCAAACCATTCCGGGGACTCTTGGCAATTCCTCCTAGGGGCATAAAAGCCTAACGAAGCATCATTTTTAAGTTCCATGAGATGTTGCATGCTTGTTTAGGCATGGACTAGGTGACCACATTTTTCATCTGCTCCCAAGGCATGGTTTCGTAAATTGGACCCCTAAATCCAAATGTTGCATTGTTTCTTACTAAGCAAAGCACTAGTTATCGAAATCGATGAAAAAAACAACTTCCGAGGGGTTGCAACTGGGATTGAGGGGTGCTCTAGCTAAAATCCTATGCCAGGAATCCAAAAAAGATGACGGTTCCTCAATCTGAGTCTCAATTTTTGTTTTATGCCCAGTTGTAAGTCACATCCCAAACCATTTTGGGGAGTCTTTGCAATTCCTCCTCGGGGCATAAAAGCCTAACGGAGCAACATTTTTGAGTTCCATGAGATGCAGCATGATTTTTTAGGCATGGACTAGGTGACCACATTTTCCATCCGTTCCCGAGGCATGGTTTCATAAATTGGACCCCTAAATCCAAATGTTGCATTGCTTCTTACTGAGCAAAGCACTAGTTACCGAAAGCGATGAAAAAAACAACTTCTGAGGGGTTGGAACCAGGAGTGAGGAGTGCTCTATCTAAAATCCTATGCCAGGAATCCATCGAAGTCGACGGTTCCTCAATCCGAGTCTCGGTTTTTTGTTTTATGCCCGGTGGCAAGTCGCATCCCAAACCATTTCAGGGACTCTTGGCCAATTCCTCCTCAAGGAATAAAAACCTAATCGAGCAACATTTTTTATTTCTATGAGATGTTGCAAGCTTGTTTAGGCATTTAATATGTGACCACATTTCCCATATTCTCCCAAGGCATAGTTTCATAAATTGGATCCTTTAATCCAAATGTTGCATTGCTTCAAACTGAGCAAAACACTAGTTCTCGAAAACATTGAGTACTGCAAATTCTGAGGCATGGCACCCGGGAGTGAGGAGTTCTCTAGATGAAATCCTATCCCAGTAATCCATCGGATTTGATGGTTCCTCAATCCAAGTCTCGATATTCGCTATATGTCGAGTTGCAAGTCGCATCCCAATCCATTTCAGTGACTCTTGGCCAATTCCTCCTCATGGCATAAAAACCTAACTGAGTAGCATTTTTTAGTTCCATGAGATGTTGCATGCTTGTTTAGGCATGGACTGGGTGACCACATTGTCCATCAAATCCCGAGGCATGGTTTTGTAAATTGGTCCCATAAATCCAAATGTTGCATTGCTTCTTACTGAGCAAAGCACTAGTTATCGAAATCGATGAAAACAACAACTTCTGAGGGGTTGTATCTGGGAGTGAGGGGTTCTCTAACTAAAATCTTATGCCAAGAATCCAACAGAGATGACAGTTCCTCAATCTGAGTCTCAGTTTTCATTTTATTCCCAGTTGCAAGTCACATCCCAAACCATTTCAGGGACTCTTGAAAATTCTTCCTCAGGGCATAAAACCCTAATGAAGCAGCATTTTTGAGTTCCATGAGATGTTGCATGCTTTTTTAGGCATGGACTAGGTGACCACATTGTCCATCCGTTCCCGAGGCATGGTTTCGTAAATTGGACCCCTAAATCCAAATGTTGCATTGTTTCTTACTGAGCAAAGCACTAGTTATCAAAATTGTACTCGAATTTTAAAGGAAACAACTATTAAAAGACATTGTACCAGGGCTAGAGTACATGATGGACAACGGTGACCTATGAATGGGGCCAATTTTGAAAGTTTTTCAAAATATTTATGTATGACATCATGACACAACCACAGATTAGTGTTGGTGTTTTTTGACGACATCCTTATCTATAGTAAAAAATGGAGAGATCATCACTCCATGTTAAGTGTTGCTTCAAATAATCTTTGTTCTTAAACATTGGATTTGATTGGATTGAAAACTAAGATCATATGAGATTGGATTGGGGGATAGCTAAGTTGAATTTGATTGGATTGAAAACTAATATCATATGAGATATTGGATCTTCTTGGAAGTAGTACTAAAATTTGATTTCATTGGATTTGAAAAAATCATCGTGATGACAAGTTGAAGGACATATGGAATTTTTAAGTGCAAAAACAGATGGTAGATTTCAATTTATTCAAGAAAACTACACACCCTATGCATATTATCTTCCATTACATATCTTCAACAAAAATACCCAATGGTTATAATATGGGGTTAGGGATTTCCAACCAACAACTCTTAAGAGACTACCAATAAGAAACCTTTCAATGGTTTTTGCATTGGAAAACCATCCACTGTAAAACACACAAGTTGTTGTCATTCTTCGGTTACCATAGTTAGAGATAATGACCATTGAGATAATCTCCCATGGACTGAAAGGACATTACTTAGGAGGTGTGCTTGTTTTAAAAAATATTTAAAAAATCTAATTTATGGTTTTGGGAAGGTGTGTTTATTTTTAAAAGGATTTAAAAAAACTAATTTATGGTTTTCAATGATTTTGAGACAAAGTTGTCCTTTTATATTTGTTACAAATGAAAGTTTGTGATTGTTATCATATCTTATATTATTTATGCATGTTGGTCATTGAACCAACCTTCAATATGTCCTCTCTCCTCAATTTTAAGATGTTTTATCTTAGAAACCACATGAGAAAATGAATTCAACTGTGAGATATGTATATTTGGTCCGAAATTGGCAATGAAAAATTCCCACCTCTAGTGGTCCCAAATTTCAATTTCAATTAAAATGAGTCATTTTTAGATAATTAGACCAGTTTAGACATAGTGGTGTAGACAATTAGTGCAAGGAATCAAGATGCATTGATTTACAGATTTTAAGTAAGCTTCGTGAACCATCAAACATGGATCTAAGGAGAAGCAATGGTCATATTTTAGATTTCGAAAAAGTGATTTGATAAGTTTCAGATACATAATTAGCATCTGTAATAGATTTCAGAATGGACTCTAGGATCACATAATATATTCCATCTAGTGAGAGAGTCAGGATCACATATGAACCTAGAAATAAATCATGTAAGACAACACAAATATATACATTCAAAATATTTTTCTAAAATTATTTAAGGGAGAGATTTTTTTGAAGGGGATGATCATCTATATTCCTTTGTCGTCTATCCTCCTCTGATGAAAATATGCCACTATGATCCACTTGTTGTATGTGTCATCATCTCATCCACCTGTCCTCTTAGCCCAACCAACCAATTGTTGGTCGTCCCACTATACTTTCCAATATTATAACACTGAAAGCCTATGAAATCGTCCAAGTCTCCCCACTACTCAAGCCAACAACAGGGGGAATCTTGTGAGGGATCTGGTGAATATATAATCTCGATCTCTCTATATAGATACTTTTGCATATTCAATACCTATACCTATAAAGTGCTTTCTTTCTTACAACTAGATGGAAAGATCTCTTACAGTCTTTCATTGTGCAGATGAAGGGTAAAATTGAGAATTGAAGGGATTCCAAGTGTTTTGTAAATGTTCTATTTTCTAGAAGAAATAGATCTTTATGTCTATATTTATTTTTCTATAATATATATATATATATATATATATATATATATATATATATATATATATATATATATAATGTGTCCTTCGTGTCTTGTTTCCAGTGTCGATGTGTCCTATGTCAAACACTTGTATTTCCGTGTCCAGTGTATTTGTGTCAGGTGACTTAGTTTTCAACCTAGTGATATCCTATTGGAACTGTCCAAAATGGATCTTGAAGGAATGCATCTAGTTTTTCATGTATATGTAGGTTTGACAATAGCTCTCTCTCAGCTGCATGAAGTGCTTAGAATAGAAATTCATCTTGGGTCTAAGACCCTTAGGGGGTGTGATTCAAGTATCCTCTCTAATCACCTTGTTCAGATCCTTCTTAGACAATGGGAAGTGATTTGGAGCATATAAAGAGTACCTAAAAGGGGGAGGCAACCCACTAAAGTAACATAATGTTCATAGTTACTTTAGTGGGTGGATGGCCACCCACTAAAGTAATGTGGAAGCATAGTTACTAGGATTGCGAGTCAAACTTGCTATTCTATGAGTTTGACTCTGATCGGACCCTAAACAATTTTTTCATGATCTTCTTGAGCCAAATTTGATGATCTTCTTGAGCCAAATTTGATGATCTTCTTGAGCCAAATTTGATTTGACTGAGTTTGACCAAGTTAGACTCACTCCATTTAACCTCTGTTAGGAATTTGTCAAAATACGTGTATATTGCTCATATTTTATGGATAAAAACTATGTAAATAGTTTTGAAATGTCCAACGTTTCGAGTGGACACTCCACCCATCATCAGGGACAATTGAAGATGATATGTTAGAAAAGAGTGATGAGGATTAGTTTTAAATTGAAAGATTAAAAGATGATTGTTGAGGAGGGGGAATAATAAAATAATGATGATTGTTGAGGAGGAATAAGAAATAATGAAATAGTCGTTAAGACTATAAATTATAAAAGGTCATAGCTATGATAAGATAATAAATTAATAATAATAAGATATTAAAAGATCATGAGCAAGAATTTTAGAAATAACAAAATAGTAATGCAAATAATATAATATTAATATTAGAAGATCATGAATGGGAAATTTTGAATCTAAAAGAACAAAAAGTAAAAGATAAAGGAAATGTAAGCGAGATGCATGAGGACCCCAATAAAAACAAGAAGCATGAAAGGAACAAGAAGGTTCTGAGAGAAGGTGAAGGTGAAGAGAAACAAATCCCCAAGGGTTAGGAAGGAGAAAAACCGGTCAAATAATGTCTAAAATAGAAAAGGTTTAATGATTGAGTAGATGAATGGTGGACTTCCATGAATGGATAAGAGTTTGTAACTATATTTTTGATTGACGTTGGATGTTTCAAAACTAATTACACATTTTTTATCCAGAAAATACAAGCAGTATGACTAACTATGGAAACCTACATACTCGCATATGTGTAGATCTTTATATATTGTACTTGCCGAGTATTTCCCAAGTTTTTCTGGATTTATTCCCGATTTGATACAAACTCTTGGCGATTTTTCCTTGTCAAGTTTTTTCCAATTCTAAATATGGTGACTTTGCCTGGAAGCCTTTGAGATCCATCAATATCTGTCCAGGAAGGACTACAGAGGAAAAATCCTATAGTAGAGAGTGAGGTAGGTGTACCGATCTCTACCAATAGTAGAGTCACCAAGAGTCTGGGCTTTGTGAAAGAAAGAGACAAGTCTGAAGATGGCTTCAAGGCACAAAGAATGGGTCCTAAACTAGGCTTGTGAAATGGATTGAAGAATTGTTTGTTTGCAATTGGTGATACATTATAGCACAAGGATCTGGACTCTCGCTATTCTAGTCTGGTTGGCCAGAATCAATCTAGGTCCCCAAACCTCATAACCATATGCAATAGTGGGTCTAATAATCATGTGAACGAGGGTGCTTAATAAGGACAGAGTAACAGTTGATCCCTGAGCTTTGCTAGTTCAGAATATAAAACAAAATCTATGTTGTCATTTTTCCAAATGTTTCCTACTAACCTTTGGTCTAATGTAGCATTGGCAATCTTCACCATCATATTCTACATTTTTCTCATACATTTTCACATTTTGATGAAGGTTTTGTGTGAAATTCTAAATAAAAAGTGTTGTTGTGTGCCCTTACAAATAGCACAAGAGCTAGATTTGTATTCTGCACATGGTCAACTGATCATTTATGCCTAAAATTTTATCGGCAGATAGACATGCCACTTTGAACTAAACATGCAAGCTAGAAATATATTTTGAATGTATTTGACTGATAATTACTGCCTTAATTTTACTCAACAAATATCTAAAGGCATGTTTCTCTCAATAGTCATTTTTCAGTAAAATAGAGAAAATGTTGTACACAACACACCCTTACAAATAGCCCAGACCTATATTTGTATTCTGAACATAGTCAACTGATAATTACTGCCTAAATGTTTCTTGGCAAATTTTTAATGGCATGCCACTTTCAACTAAACGTGCGAGCTAGAAATATATTCTGGACATGGCAGCTGATAATTACTGCCTTAATTTTACTCAACAAATACTTAAAGGATTCTTTCAATAGTAATTTCTTATTACAATAGACAAAGTTATAAACAACACATTCTATGGTTTTCTTTGCATTGTCTTGTATTTTTAATTACATTTTGTATACCTCATTCCATAGAGTCAAGAGTGGATTCTCACCACTTTTTTGTATGTTAGTTTGTTAGATGCCATGTATGCAGAAGTATTACTTAAATGCACTGTGATGCAGTCTCGAAATGTTTAATTGGCCCCATGGAAGCAACCACTCAGGCATCTTAGTTTATGCGGGACACTACTTCAAGCAATTACACAACATAGTCGTATTTAGTAAGGTTCGGTGATAACAGATTACATGCACTAAATTCTATATTGAAACGAAGTTTTTCATGGTAAATGTTTAATTGGCCCCATGGGAGCAACCACTTAGGCATCTTAATTTACGTGGGACACTACTTCAAGCAATTACACAACATAGTCATATTTAGTAAGGTTCGGTGATAACAGATTACATGCACTAAATTCTATACTGAAATGAAGTGTTTCATGGTAAAAATGAGAGTTACCTCTCAAAAATATGAAGTTCCTAGCATCCAAGGAATGTGGTCATGCTTGTGACTGGCCAAACTTAAAGAATTACTAGACATGAAAATTTACATTAAATATTTTGATAATGTCAATTTTTTCATTTTGAGGTGGAATGCAAGGTGACTGAGTCAGGGATAATTATATCATTTGTTAAAACTTCTCTAGTCACATATTGGATGCACAATAGAAACTATCGGTGGTTGACACTTGTTTTGACAAGAAAACTCTCCTTTCAAGGCAAGAAATATTGTTGCATTTTCATCTTGTGAGATCCAGAAGACATAAGAAATGTTAAAGAGACAACTTCTGAAATTCCTCTTGGAAACTACTTTTACTTTTTGGGCAGCTTGTGTACATATGTTTGAGTATAAAATAAAGTCATTTGCTGTATCATTCACTAATGGTAGGATTTTCCAAGCATCCAGGAAACATAAGAAGTTAGAACTGTTAAAGAGATAACTTCCGAAATTCCTCTTGGAAACCTTTTAACTTTTTAGGCAAGCTTGTGTACATATGCTTGATATATAAAATTTACAAAATTTATTTATTTTATTTAATATTTATAATACCAACAGGCCTTGCCTGGTCGGTGCAAACGAGGTACTATCATTTCCCCATTAGGGTTCAATTCCCTCAAGGGACATGTTCACTCCTTGTGTGTTGGTGCACCTCTGCAACACCTCTGCAAATGGGTTGTTTATTGTGGATGGGATCAGGTAGAAATCCTGGGAGTTTTTGGTGGAATAGATATTGGATAGTTGCAATTACTTAGTGTTGGGCTCTAAAGATGTCCTAAAAACAACCTGTATGCATCAACCAAAGGTAGGTGCTGGCACAAGCGTTTTACTTGTCGCCTACGTAGGTTCTTACCTTCCATTTTCAATACCCAACGTCTAGAGATGCAACACTTGTAAAGGAGCAGAAATCGTAAAGGGAACGACATTTGTTCTAGTCAAAGGAACAACAATCATTACATTGGGCCAAACTAATGTTGAATTAATTGCATTGTAATATTTTCCCAACTTATCTAATTTGTCAACCCAGGGGTCGTAAACTGACGAAGCACACGCAAAGTATATGCAAGATTGAAGTGAGACTAATCTAATCTAATGTTTAAGCTATGACTGAAATAGAATCATTAATCTAGTTGTGTAAATGAAATTACTCTAAGAATGGGAAATTGTGTAAAGGAAATTAATCTAGAAATGGAGAACTACATGAAGGAAAAGCAGATACAACAAGTGAAGAGTTAAATGGCACAACAACACATGAGAGCGCTCATCAATGAATCAATCTTACATTCAATAATCAAATCAATCTTCATAAAAGAATAATGAAAGCATGAAAACCAAGACCATGAATCAAAGCTAAGAATCCCTTTCTCTTTCAAATCCTAATGACTACTCTGATTCTAATTACATAATCTAACTCCTATTCTACTTGAATAATCTCATTGAATCCTCATGAAGAGAGAGCACTCTCTTTTATACATGAGAGCCTTGAAGATAAGATAACCATCTCATTATTATAGCCACTATTCTCTCAACCTATTTTCCATTATTACAAAATATAATCCCTTTAAATCCTCACACATATCTCTCATATATCTTAGATAAGATATTCCAACCAAATCTCCATGATCTTCTCCTTGGAATGGGCTTGAATTATCTCCTCAAATATTGAAATGGTGGAGGAATTATTCGAGAAGTCCTTTGAATTAATCCTTCAC
>JASDQU010948860.1:32733-46792 GCA_032191745.1 Picea mariana
TGGATCCGCAGTGTATTTTATGGCGGCCATATCTTGCAAGTCTTGATCACCCAAGCATAGGTATGCCTGCCTTGGGTTTTGAAATATGTCATGATATTTGTTGGATGTTTGTGTGCAGCTTCCGCCAGGTTCTTTGAGTCTGTACCCTTGCTTGAAGGTCTACAAAGTATTTCATTTATCAGTTCCTATCTTCTAACTTCATACTTTGGGGGGAAATCTGTTACACATCAAAATTACTCACTTTGATAGTGTCACAAGTGTCATCATTACAAAGGTTGCAAGTGTCGCATTTTTCTCACAAGGTCGCAAGTGTCATATGTGGCTCACAAGTTTTGTAAAAACATCAAACAAAGCATGTTGCCATGATGCTTATGTCGTGCCTATAACGACATGAGAAAGACACTTGAAACACCTAAAACATCTGATTTGGAAGAGGAGAAATGAGTCAACAGGCTTGCAAACCTTTTGCCACCTGAAAGCACCTAAAAAACTGAGTTTTGGAGGAGAGCGCTACCCCTTACACTATCTCGAAGCGCCGGCACTCCCCCATACACTGTCAAGGAACGTTATAATGCTCCCAGGCCCTTTTGAGGGAGCGTTATAGATTTTGAGAGCACTGCCCCCCCCTAAAGCCTACTAAGAAGCGCTACAACGCTCTGATGGCCCCTTTGAGGTAGCGCTACCTATTCTGGGAAGTTGTTAAACTGTTGAGATGAATGGGGGAAACTTCTTTTCATTCTTGGAAGGCAGTTGAGCTCGAATCCCTGATCAATCCATGATCTTAGGGAAGGTCCTCAACTGAAGGAGGCAAATCCTCAACTTCCCCAAGGATATCTCAAGTGGTTTGAGCCTCTCCAAGGCTATATAAGCAAGCTTTCTAATGGTGAAAGGAGGATGCAAAATGAATAATGATGCCAAACTTATGATCTCATAAGTGAGGACTGCAAAAGGGAGAATTACACCAAACTTATGATCTCATAAGTGGTGCTGGAGTTGATAATTGGGAGAAGAACTGAGCATATGGAACTTATGATCTTGGAGGAAACTTGCAGTCAACCAAAGGAGAGAAATCATTGAAGCTGCTGTCATCCAGGTCTTGGATCTTTTAGGCAAGGGTTAGACGAAGAGGACTTGACGAAGCTGTCACATTCGCATCTACGATTGTAAGTATTGCTATCGTCATTCTCATTAATATGACAAGCTTGTCCTGTTTCTTTCTAGTTTGTGTCTAATGTTACATGAACTTATCATTTAGTGATAGATCTGTTTTCAAGCTAATGTCAGTAGAGTAGGAAGTGGTCGTATCTTGTTTTGTCCACAAACCTCAGCGAGGAGAAAAGGATTGGAGCGCAACTCGGAGCGTGCAGGGACAAACGTTGGTTAAGAGGTACTTCTATCATCCTTCCTTCTCATGCATTAGGCTTAGATAGATTTGAAAGGAATTCAGTGTCCACGATAAGCATTTTTCTGTCTAGGGTTAAGGTCAAGCTCTAGAGGTCGATCTACTTGTCCGCAGGCAGATTTTCCTACAACACCCCATTCTAAGTCGACAATCCATCTCCTTAGAAATATTTAGCTAATGAAATGAAAACTTAGAGAATACTACTTAGTACTTTCTACTATATACTAGATCACTTATGCTTGCTGGAAAATTGATCGGATTGAGGTTGGAATGAATGCTTAAATATCACATTGTAGGGAAGTTGCACTTTATGTAACCAAGACAGATTTCTGATTGCACTTAGATATACATCCAAAACAAACCTTGTAGCCATTCCAATGCTAATAACTAAGAACTGAAGAAGATATAGTGAAAATCATAACTTCAACTCAGATAGCGAAGTGGCAGAAACGACAACAACTAGTTGTATTGTGTACAGGAAAGCCCGAAGATGAAGAAGAAAAAAGAAGCATTGAAATCCTTGTACATGATAGAGGATAGAGGCGTAATGGCCTTTCTAAAGGCAAAATACATTGTACAAGATTGAGACAAATAAGAGAATTTAAATTTACCTAGAGTTCTCCACTTTCATTAGCTTGTTTGGAGGAGATATGGTCACTATGCACATGGATCTATACTCTTTGAATATATTTTGAGGCCACCTACTCTTGAGGAGGTTGTTATAACAACCATTGGGAATTTATTGCATGTCTATCCATGAGATCCATCCATTGGGGGAGTTTGTTGCTTCATTGGAGAGAGTTCCTTAGCTTGTTTTACTCTTTTGGGCATCTTGTTGACATTTCATGATGGTCGACCCCCCTATTTAGTGGAGTGCTCTCTTGGATTTTTCATTGTGGCATAGTTTGAGGATTTTCTTGATGAACATTCCTTTGGATGACCTTGCAAATGTTTCAATGAGATATCTTACAGGGTCAAACATGCTCAATCTATGGAGGCATCTTGCTTTAGGAGAGGACAAGTGGCATTCCCATTTATTTGTCCTATTTTATTATGTATTTTGACTTGTCTGTTGAAGGTAATTAGGAGATATGTTATTTTTATTCTTCCTAAGAGAGATTATGGATCTAGAACTAGCTTATTATTATTTTATTGGTGAGGGTTTTGAGCTAGATATCTATATAAATAGAAGCTATCTCATTGTAGTGGTTTTTGAAAGTTTGGAGAAATACTGTTGGTCTAGATTTGAAGATCTTGTGAAGGTCATAAAGTTTAAGGGTTATTTTGGATGTGAGGTTCTTCATTTTCATCCATATTGTTGTTCTTATGGTTTCTAAAATTCTACAGCAAAGAACTTCATATAAAATACGGTTTTGCCATTGGGGGAAAGCTTTGTTTGAGGTATTTCTTATCCATTTCTCTTCTTGTTTTTTTTGTTAAATTATATTTACTTGCTGATGTCGTTTCATTGAAAGATAGGGAATATTTATGGTTTATAGTAAAAACACACCTCCTATGTAAAATAGGAGCACCTTTGGAAGGGTCCCTCATAGTAACTTTTTGCAATATGGAACAACCATCATTGTCTGATTTTTAACATGTTGTAGCAACATTATCACTCATTCTCATCTCATAGAAATCGAACCCTCTAAATACCCCTTGACTCCATTTGCCCAAATTGGATGTTTGGCACTAGTCTACCCTTTCAACCACCCAAAATATAACATAAAAATCAATCTTCTATTTTACTCAATATGGAATTTACATTGACCCTTAAGGATAGATTTAGTAATCCTATCCTTAGGGATACACCCTTTGTGCCAGAGGAGAGTCAGCCTAAAGAGAGGGAAGGTGCTATTGTGGTGATATTGGATAGCCTATCTTAGTTTCCTCTATGGTTGCACCCATTATTAGGGATTTATATCTTAAGTGCAACGTTGGGCAGTAATAAGTCACATGGCACCGCATTCACATTCATAACCTTAGAATTCCCAGATTCCTTGGTTGCCCCTGGAGCCTAGTTTGGAGCACCCATAGCAGGGATCTTATTACACAAGCTCCATTTTGGGTAAAAGTAACCATCAAGGCATTGCAGTAAAAGCACTAGAAAGTTGTCTGGAGTTCCTTCATTCATTAGTTGTTTTGATGTATGAACTAATAAGGTTCTTTATTCATTTATTTTGTGGGAGAATAATGGGCTAACCTATTGCTTTAAGTTGGGTAATATTATCATTGGTGTCTCTGTGCTGTTTTAGGGATTTGGCATTCAACAAGTATAGCAAGAATCATGTACAGGTTCATGCAATGTTTTGCAGGATACTCATTGTTTCATGAGGAGCATTCCAACAATTTATTATTTATATCTTGTGCTCATAAGTTGAGATTATAAAAAAATTCTATTCTAAGAGAGTTGTAGGGACTAGAATATGCCTGCACAACATTAATATGCATTTAATTCTAATGATTTTTGTAAAGGGGAAAACTGTTTTTTATTGCTGCCTCGTTTATTGTCTTATGTGTATTAATGTTGTCTTGTAATTAATGGATGCAGGTATGTAAGGAAACACATGGGAAGGAATAAATTGAAGTCTTTTGGACCTTTAATGTGTCAAATGGAAATGCTAGTTCATATCCGAACAGGGAGTTTCTTTTTCAAAGCACTGGGAATTACTCTTCTTTTCATGGTTGGATTTACAGATGACGTAGTTTGTAAAGAAACAAAGTATTGCAATTTGGATTTTCTTCAGAAGTATTACAAGTAAAGAAATACAAGAAGTTCCCTACTTAAATAAGATGACATAGTGAAGATGCTCTGATGTCCAAATTTTGTTGGGTGTTTAGGTTTAATATTTTCTAAAGGTAATCAATCAGCTCCTTAGAGCTGGGGTATCCGGTATCAACAAGGTAATCATAACTACTATTCATCAATCCAATCTTATAAAGGTAAGTGACCGATGCAGTTAACTCAAGGTAAGAGCAAGAATAATTGCAAGGGGTAAGAGCAATCAGAATCCCAAGGTTAGTCTCCGCGACAATAAGAACAAGGTGAGTCTCCAATAGCAACAAGAACAAGTTGCAAGCGATCATAATTACAAGTTGCAAGAGATCATAATCACAAGGTCAGTCTCTTCGATCCAATCCAAGAATCACAAGGTAAGAGGTAAGGACAAATAATGACTAATAACAAGTTTAGTTCTCTACTAATAACAAGTTAAAAAAGTTTATGTATAGTAACAAGATTTCAAATATAGTAATGTTGTGATAGTAATCAATGTTTAATTACTATATATGAAATTTATGGCTATTCGCTTGCCTCTCTTGTATGGAAAAGAAAAAGAAAAAGAGCAGAATACTTCTCATGCTTTTTCATGGTACATGCTTTGATAGGTGATTTATACCCTATCAAATTTGATGCTTTATACCCCAACATTTTATGCAAAATATTCTTGGCCTCTTCTGAATTACCCTTCCTACAGAGCTTCTCGGTTGATATATTATATGTAATAACATTCCAAACATGGCCTTTTGACCAAAAAGAAAGCAATAATTCCACAACTACATGACATTTACCTTCATCACAAAGAAAACCCATAAGGGTATGGCAAGTAACTTCATCCAAGGCATAACCCTTCTCCATCATGTTGTGAAAGAGCTCTGCAGCCTGCTCTATTCTACAGCTCTCACAAAGACTCATAAGCAAATTATTGATGGTTGTAGTATCAACAGATTACTGTTTTTTTCCTTTTTTTAATGGATGATGTTGATGTTGGGGAATATTATGAACAATATGAGATATTAGGAATTGCTAGGCAGAGTACTACCAAACTTTGGTATTTTCAGTTTGTGGAATTCACCAGAGATTGTGTAAATTGTACCTAATCTCACATGTACATGTGACTATATATAAAATTCCTTTTTCTTGGAAAAGAAATGAGATTGTATTGAATGCCTATCTGTCAAAAACATTTGTAAATATTTGTGAGAGTTTGTTAGCACTTTCAATATGAATTTTTTGTGCACTGGTTTCTTTTTTTCTTTGCCAGAACTCCTGGTAAAGGCTCCAATTTATATAAACTCTATAGATTCATTTGTAGAAGAAGAGTCCAGAAAGGGTTATTGTAACTTCAAAATTGTACAGTTGCTAGTAAATGATTTTGAGAAGCAGATTTGATAGTATTACTTTAGTATTTTCAATTAAAGGTAAAACTCACCAATATTGGAAGGACACACAACAAATATTGATCTGTTATAAACACAACACCTTCTGATGTCTATCGTGAGTTCTTGAACTTAGATAGCTTGCAAAATTACTTGGGAGATTTTGGACTTCCTCTAAAGGTATACTTGTCTTGTCAACAAAGACCTCATATTTTCAAGTTTGAAAGTACAAATGAAGTTACCAACTCATTTTAGTGAAGATTATTGTGAATCATCTGTTCTTAAAGTATTCGGGTATTTTGGTAAATGGTGAATGAGTATAAGTCATACTCTATGATGCTTGCTTCATTTGTTTGACAAGATGGTTGATGGTTCTTGTCCTTACCATTATGATGTAGATTTCCCGAGTTTTGAAATTCCTAGAAATTTTAACCATGATTTCATTCTTGTTGTAGAAAAAATGGCACAAACAGGATGTAGATTTATCTTATTAAGAGAACATCAACCTATGAAGATATATAATGCTATTATCATTTATATATTCTCTATAAATATATTATTCAAATTCATGACTTCCCTTGGCCTCTTTCGCAGGAATTTCAATATGATTGATAATATAGAAGGTAAGTGAAGACGCTTTAATTGATAACCTAGAAGTTAAAGTGTAGGGCCATGGGATTCTGATTGTATCAACTCAATAGAGTTACCTCGATTTGGGTTCAAGCTTTAAATTTTATTAGATTCACTGAAAAGGTATGTTCTAGTTGTAGTGCATCTATTTTCTAGATTCAGTTAAGCAAGGAATCCACCAAAAGCTATCATGTTTTATGCTTTGAGCGCTAAAAGCATTCGTTGTTTGCCAAGGAGCCAAACCCAAAAACTTCTTGGTCAGAAAAATCTATTACATGTTGAATAATAATATTGATTGAGGGGAGGCCAAATAGCAAATAAATCCACAAGAATGGTTGAGAGGAGTCCAAATAGCAGACAAAAACACTTGGACATGTCATAAAAAAATTAACACTTATGTTCAATTAAAAATTTCTAAAATTCAATATTTTTGGAAGTTTGGTTCATGTTTGTTATAATTGACTGAACACTCAAAAATGAATTTGAAACAAAAAATTTAACATAAGGCCAAGGAAGAAAACAAGAAAATTTTAAAATGCAAGGGTTTTTGGTTAGAGTACAGAGGTGTATGGTATAAGGAAAACAAGAATTTTGAGTTTCACAATGTAGAAGTGCTATATGTGCTGGGATTTGCAGGTTGAAGGATATTGTATATCTATTTATGTATCAGGTCAATCCTAGTAGAAAAATTCATTGATCTATTTTGCCTGGACAGGTTGCTTCAAACATTAACCATGTGGCCTACTATTCATATTATGCGACCTGAAAGTCCACTTGTGATTTGAGTCCTTGCTGGTGGTTCATATATTTTGTGAACTTGTTTTTACAGCTATGCCTCACAAATATAGTTAGCAACATGTACAAAAATGAATTTTCTCCCCATTAATTTCTTGTGCATTACAACCATTCTACATGAATTGTTATTTTGAAAAGTTCTTTCAATGCTAAGATTGTATTTTGAATTCTTTTCCTTGTTGTCTATGTTGTAATGTCTTTAGATAATTGAAATGGATACATATAGGTACCATGGGCACTCAATGTCAGATCCAGGAAGTACTTATAGAACCCGAGATGAAATACCAGGTGTCAGATAGGTACTGCAAACTATTTGAAATTTACATCTTAATGCATCAAAACTTCTCCTGCTTCTAGGCTTTATAATGACAGACTGAATTGAATATGAGTATATTTTGGTGGTTTGCATTGTAGGAAAGTGATTTGATTGAAAGGGTCTGTAAACTTGTGCTAGCTCATAACATAGCCACATCAGCTGAATTGAAGGTTCCAAAAGGATTCAATAGATATTATTTTTCCCCAGCATGACTTTTTTGTATTTTGGCTTAAATGCTTCTGATCATATTCACCTAGTATGCAAGGTTTGCAGTTCAAGATAGGTTGTAATGATTTGTTGTAACTTGAATTTTGTATAGGATATTGAAAAGGAAGAAAAAAAATAAGTCAATGATGCAATTGCCCTGGCGAAGGTAAATACAATGTCTGGAATATCTGGAAATTATGTTTACATTTGTCATTCTTTGTTAAAAGTTTCTAGGTTAGCTCTTCATATTAAAGACCATACATTAGCCAAAAGTTTTGACTTCAATAATTTTTCAATAATGTTTTGCATCAAGCAGGAATGTTCAGTGCCAGATTCTTCAAATATTTTTTCTCATGTATACGTAAAGGGGTTTGTGACTAAGGTATCCAATATCTTGACCTTTTTGGGTAAATCTATTGTAGTTTATTTTTTTCAATCATAAACTCATCATTCAGGTGTCACTTTTTGATAATGCAGGCATTCGGTGTAGATAGGAAGGAACTGAAAGGTTTATTTCCTCGATGAATGTGCTTTACATAGTCCAATTTTTTTGAGTTATAGTTGAATAGAAAATAAGAAAGAAAATGTTAAGTGGAATTTATATCATTATTCATTGGTGTAAGGAGTTGTTGGGTCAATTCTTCATGTTGAAAGATTTTAATTGACCAATGTATTCCATGGGAAGATACTCTGACAGACAATATTCTGGTATTGTTGTTACTTCTATGGCTTCATTTTTTGTTGGCTTTTAACCATTTCAAAGGAAGACAATTCAAACTTCATATAAGAAAATGAACTGAAATATATTTCTACATGTTTCTCCAACTTTTCCTTTCACTAGTCTGTTCTATATTAACAACATTGCCTACCTATTGTACCAAACGTTCGACTCCCATTATTTGCATGTATACGATGGTTGTCATGTGCATTTGACTTTAAGTACTAAGTATTTTATAAATTAATTAGAAGAATCCCATTTAATGGGTAACAAAAGAAGCTAAAGATATTGGTGCAATGTTGTTTCTCATGCTTAATATTCACTTTAGATCATGGGGTGTTACCCTCTTATATTTGACCTCAAAGTGATTTGTGCAGAACTATGTTGATAACTCCTTTCAGAGGCAATAGAATTATGACCCGTGTCCTTTTGTTCCTCAAGTCTTGTCCAAGTGTTTCTTAAAGCTAAACATCAAATACATTTGTTTCCTCTTCAAGGGCTAGTGTTTGTAAGTGCTATTACTTCACACATGGTGGGAAGTTCAATGGTATCGTGTGAGGGTTCGAGGATGGCATCATGACGTTATGGGTAGCTATTTCCTTCTAGAATTGATTCAGTCATAGACAGAAAAATGTTTATTAATCAAATCCATACATAATATTGGAGTGGGAATCAACTTCATTTTTCCATTCCTTCCGACTAGTAGGCAATCCAAATGCATTTAAGTTATTTTCTTTGATTTTTCTAGAAAAATGATCAAATTAGCCTTCTGCATATTATGGATCAAACCTGATTCACTATCTACCTATCATTTTTTATTGAAAATGTTGAATATTAAACCTCATTCACTATCTACCAGTCATTTTTTATTGAAAATACTGAATATGTTCAAATGGACATTTGTTTGAATGACCACCCATACTTGTGAAGTTTATTTTTGACCTTTATGTTTGATGAGAGCTATGATTAAGAGTTGGTTGATTGTATAATTGTTCCATCTATGATGGAGTTTGTGAACTTCTATCGATTATACAAGTTGGGAGGTTGGGTGCATTTCAAAGGAAAAGTTTGACAGAACTAATTGCCTTTTTCATCACTACTGAAGTTGAGGAAGGCAGGGCAATATGTCCTAACTTGGAACTCAAAAGATGAACCTTTTTGAAGTAATTGTCACAAAAAAAGTTATTTACCACCCATATTTGTGAATGCTATTTTTCACCCTTATGTTTGATGAGAGTTATGGTTGAGAGTAGGCTAGTTGGTAGTACTTTTCCATCTATGCTTGAGTTCATGAAGTTCTCTTGATTATGCAAGTTGGGAGGTTGACTTCATTTCTCAAGCAAAGTTTGACAGAACTAATAGCCATTTTCCTAGCTGTTGAAGTTTAGGAAGGCAGCGAAATATACCTTTTAACTTGGAACCAAAAGGATCAACCTTCTTGAAGGAATTGTTAAATATTGAAGTTAATGTGCATTTTAAAAAATATGCCATTCTCTATATAGTCTAATTTTTTTCTTCTCAAGGACAAGAATTAGATTGAATTATCTATTTTTTTTATTTTCAAGGAGAATTAATAGATTGAATTATATCATGGGATTTTTATAGTACAAATTTAGATGAAAATTTGTCTTAAAACATAGCCATGCCAATTTTCCTTTATAACGTTTGATTGTCCATTGGCAAATCTCAGGGCTCAAATCAATCTTTCTGCATATTATATACCCACATTCTCACTGTGGCTTGGAAGATCTACATGACTGTCTTGGGAGGTCCATACGAGCTTGTTGCAGGAGAATGCTCTTGCGGACAAGAGGATTCCCTCTTGGTATCTAGACCCATAAAACCAAGACAGAAAGGGTGCTCTCATTGGTCACTAACATCCTTTTAGATATAAATAAGCTAATGAATGAAGAGGAAGAAGAAAAGTGTACCTTTTTAAATGACATTTGTCTTCGAAAATTCCAAGTTGAGCTTCAATCCCAAGCTCCTCGATAGATCCTGTAGAACAAACAAAGATACAACAAGCTTCCTATTCTACAGAGATTATCTCAAATACAGATCTATCTACTGAAGACAAGTTCATGTAGAACAAACATAAACTTGAAAGAAACAGGCCAAGCATGTATGTATATTAATGAGAAAAAATGAAGAGTACTTACAATCCTCTGATGAAGGTGCAACAGCTTCTTCCATCTCTCCTTGTCCAACCCCTTTTCTCAAGTAATCTACACTTATTATGCTTCAATGGTATCTCACTTATGAGATCATAAGTTTCATACTGCCAATCTTTTTCTCTCTTCTTCACCATGAGAAGGCCTTCTTATATAAGCTTGGAGAGGCCCAATCACTTGAGAGATATTTGAGATAAGTTGAGGATTCATCTCCTTCAATTGTGGATCTTCCCTAAGATCATGCCTTGAACTCATATTCGAATCCAACCAACCTGAAAGATTGAGGGGATTCTCCCCTGATTTCCTCCAACAAACAAAATTTCACCTAAAAAAGGCCAGCGCTCCCTAAACAGGGACTCGGAGCATTGGAACACTCCCCTGGAAGAGGGTATAGAGCACCAGCGCTCCCTAACAGAGCATAGGGGAGCACTCCCTTCCAAAAATTGAATTTTTAGTGGTTTTTCCAGTGGCAAAAGGCTTGTACTCCTTGTCAATTGATTTATCTTCTTCAAGACTAGTCTTTGAGGTGTCTTAAGTGTCCTTATGATGTCATTAGAGGCACGACATAGGCAATATGGAAACATGATTTTTACAACACTTGCGGACAAGATGCGATACTTACAACACTTGTAATGACGACACTATTGAAGTGATTAATTTTGATGTGTAACAGATTGCCCCCCAAAGTGAAAATTCAGAAGACGATGATGACTGAAGTACCTTGTAGAATTTTTCAAGCAAGGTTATGGATGCAGAGAGGCTAGAAAAAGCTGCACACAACCATCAAACAAATATTATGACATTTTTCAAACCCAAGGCAGACATACCTATGCTTGAGTGATAAAGACTTTTTAGGTATGGATGCCATAAAATACACTGCGGATCCATAATTATATTGATAAAACGTATAACCACTGAAGATACAATGTGGATCTATAGTCCTATGAACTGAACTGATTGTAGCCATGAAGAATACATAGTGGATCTATGAGACAACAATACATAGCCACGACCAATACAAAGTGGATCTATGTGACAGTATATGTGTCATAGTTCAAAAGAACTCCTTCGCAACCTGGGAAAAGTATATATAAGAGTGATAACTCAACCCAGGGTCTTCTTACCGATCCCGATGTAGTATGAATCTAACCATGTGAATAGATGTCCTAATGTCGAACATGGTAGAAACCATTTGATTACCGGTCAATGAGGTAAATCGTTAACAAGTGCGAGGAAGATCACCATTGATTTCAATGATTCCCAAGGTACTCTAGTACATTCTGATGAATGTGAATGAATGAGCTAAAGTCGAACATCTGTAGAATCACCTGATTAGGGTTCAATGATGTAAACCCATTGTCGAACACAAGGAAGCCTTCCATTGAGGCATGCAAGTCCCAAGGTATTAACTGGTTTCTAAGTCTAGTTCTTGGATAATGTGTTGAAATCGACAGGAATAGACTCATCGTAGGAGGGCCTTGATGTATCCCCCATCAATGACAGGAAACTGACACAAAGATGTAATTGGTAGATCAAATGAACATGGACTGACACATGTATTGAAACAGGATATCTGTGATGGTTGACTCTCGAGGAAGATACTTCCCTTGAACACTAAGGCACAACAGTAGAACCGTGACATGGACCAAAACTTGATGATGCAGTGGATGCTGTGACTTTTTTCAGGTGACCCAAAGGAGTAAACAAAACTCAGAGGATTGGCTCAATGCATAGGTTCAGTGGATTAAAATGTATGCAAAGACAAAGTGTAGTGTTCAAGGGTGACCTTAAGAGTTACTAGTAATGTTCTCAAAAACTGCTTGGCTTGCTTTCTTCAATTTTCCCCCCATCCAGATAGACGAGTACCTCTTTTTAATTTAACGAGCTCGAGGAGGGTAACACATGCTCAGTATGACTCACCTTCGATAAGTCCCTCTTCCTTTGTTTAGAAAACTGGAAGAAGTAAGGGTTCGGTCCCGTATGGTCCCTTCAATGTATGATTGTTTAACAAGTCCAGAGAAGGTAAACTCAATGGTTTTTCATATTTAGAGAGTTTGAAAACAACTAAAAGACCACTCCAGAGTTGTCCTTTTTCTTAATATTAGTCTCGCGAGGCCGAAAAAGTGATAAACTACCACTTGAAAGATTCCCTTTCAAACCTTTTAACGATTGTGAAAGGAAGCAAGATCACTCGGCAATATTTTCATGTTTAAAGAGTCTAAAAAGAGCTTAAAGAAGACTCCAAGGGGTTCCTTTTTCATATAACCATTACGAGTCCAAAAAAGTGATAAAATTCTACTCAATTATATTCTCGTGTATTTACAAGCATGAGAAGGAACAAAGACTAAGCTCAGTATGAACCCATCTTGAAAAGTTAGTGACTTAACTCTAGAATGATCATCAAAAGGCTGAAAACATGCTCCCCGGGCTTCAATTCATTCACCGACTTTGAGGTTGTCACCAATTTTTGTACTATATGGAGAAAAAGGATAAGGGTGGATGAAATGAAGGTTCAAATACAAGACCTAACGAAAGGCTCGACTCGACATCTACGAGACCTGGCGAAAGACTCAACCTGACAGGAGAGGTGATTGATTCATTTTTTAACGAGCTTGACATAGGAAAAGAACTATGCTCAAGGCTCTGGGTTAAATCCCCAGATATCTGTTTCATTTTTTAATGATCTTGTTACAGAGAGGAAACACTATGCTCATGGCTCCAGTTTCGATCCCCAGATCTCTATTTCATTTTTTAACGAGCTTGCTATAGAGAACAGAAACTATGCTCATGGCCTCTGTTTCATTTTTTAACGAGCTTGCTACAAAGAGGAAAACTATGCTCAAGACCTTTGTTTCATTTTTTAACAAGCTTTCCACAGAGAGGAAAATTATGCTCGTAATGTCTGTTTTATCATGGCTTCCAAGAGGATGACACTCTGGAAGGATACCATGTCAAGGGACAAAACTCGGTCATGGCTTCCAAGAGATATTCACTGGATGGAAGAAGAATGCTCCGGAAGGAACACATGTCGAGGGTCTCACCAGGGGTAAAGAGATCAAGCTCCAACAACCCTACCAAAGAGATCACCATGTCAACTACCAGATCTAAGTCATCAGAAGTTGAATTCATGGGAGACAACACCACATAATTGACCTGTGGCAGAGGTCATACTGACTGCATATAAGGCCCGTTTAGGGAGGTCATTGGGTTGATGGTCAAGTCAGGGCCAACAAACAAAAGTTGATCAATAGTCACCATTCTTCCATTATGAGGGAAATATATCACATGAAAAAAAGTGGACACAATATCTTTCATGGCATAGACATAATCTCGCCCAAGGAGTAAATCAAAATACAAGGGGTCCTGGACTACCATAACATCAATAAAGATTGTTTTCCCTCCCAAAGTTACAGGAAACTGAGGAAGGATCCCTAAAGGGTGATTGGTTCTTCTGTTGAAAGCAAACAGAGTCTAGGTAACCAGCACAAGCTGAGGATAACCCAAATCTTGCCAAGCAATAGAGGACAAAATACTAACGAACGAACCTTCATCTATCAATGCACGAGGAACGTCCCGACCACAAAATTTTACTGTCATATTGAAAGGCATGTGAGAGGGAAGAAGAGGTCCATTTAGCACACCCCAATCAAAAAGGATGGTGT
>JASDQU010948860.1:46852-58526 GCA_032191745.1 Picea mariana
AGCGGGAGAGTAGGATCGATCGATGATGGGATCAAATCGACCACCTTGGAACTCTTCAAAAGAAGAGTGGGATTGACTGATGATGTAACCAAAGAAACCACTTTGGCACTCTTTGGATGAAGGGTGGGACTGACAAATGAAGGGACTAGATCAGTCACTTTAGAACTCGTCAGAGGAGGAGTGGGATTGACCGATGAAGTAACCAGAGCAACCACTTTGACACTTCTCAAAGGAGGAGTGGGATCAACCGATGGTGGAGTCAGGTCAACCTCTTTGACACTCTTCTAATGAAGGGTGGGACTGACCAATGATGGGACTAGATCAGTCACTTGGGTTTCACTTTCCAGATGAAAAGTGGGGTTGATCGATGATGAAACTGGATCATCTACTTTTGTGAGTGGTTCAACCGAGGATGAGACTAGATTGACCACCTGATCAACCGGAATGACCAGGGATGGAACCAGATTGACCAGTCCATCAACTAATGATGGGTTGGGAGAAAGCTTACGATAACCTTTTGGAAGTTGAATTTTTTCCAAAAGAGAAGAAGCCTCGTCCATATTAGGACAAAGGTGAGAATAATGATCACCTTTACATAACATGCAAGGGAATTTGATAGTTATCTCTTCTTACCAACCTTAACATCACTAGTTGATGGGGCATCATCAACATGACTAGCAGGGGCCGATGATGTGGAGGACAATACTTCTAAGACCTTGGGAATACTAGGGAAATCTCTCATAAAATGGTCACCCTTACAAAGACTGCAAGGGAATTTGGGTTTTAAATTATTCGTTTTAACCTTTTCTACCTTGTCAACACTCCCAATACTATTAACAATAGATGGTTTATTATATCCAACATTTGATGTAGTTGGAGGCTTGGTCCCTTTCCGGTTCTTCTTCTTCTTCTCTTTTTGTTTCTTCTTCTTCTTATCAATCTGGCTACTCGCTTGAGATCTTTCACTAGGAGAAGAAGGAGAAATAGAAGGAGGCCTAATAGGTGAAGAAGGAGAAAGGTTGACATGAGTTTGATGTTTGGGTGGTGTTCTTACATCTGAAGCACCTACATTCAAGATCATCGGAGTTGAAAACAACCATACCGATAATCCAATTGTGAGACCTGGAAGGCTTAAAGTAGCGATGTAAGGAGGACCAATGTTTATGTAAGAAGGAAAAAAAAAGGGTTCCCCTGGAAAATGGGTTCCTTCATTGGTCATTCCGGGAACTGATGCCATAAAAATTAAGATCCAAACTAGATTCTTCTAGGGAGAACAAACAACACACGCTAAAAATCTAGTAAGCAAGTAAGAAAATAAAACCTTCTCACAATGAGAACACTAGTTGGTGATGAAATCCAACGTCACGGGAACAAAGTGAGAAGGGGATGAGATAGAGAGAGTGGAAAATTTACATTGACGACCTGCTTAACGGACTTACACCCTGTTGCAAGCTCCCACACATAATCCTGGGTATACCCTCCAAGGAACCCTAGTGAGTCTGGCCAATGTCGATTCTAGGTACCGTGAAGACTTGCCCCTCCACAGTCACCTTTTGTAAAGACCCTAAAGAGATAGGCCACTAAGGTTACCAACTACAACAGTGATGCCTGGGAAAAAAATTGTCAGTCTGATCCACGCACAAGGGCAGGGTATCTAGCCCAAAATCAACTTGAAAGGCTTCCACTCATCATTGTGGTTATACCTTCAAGAGACCCCCATAATATGCGCAATATCTACACCAAGACCAACAAAGTAGGGTGAGTAACTCTACTAGTCTCAATGTGACCTTAGGTTTGACCCTTGTGTGAGAAGGGCTTCCCAGGACAAAATGTAGCAATTGGATTTCATCGCTCCCTAACAAAAGATCCTATGTTTGTTTGCAGCTTTGGAAATTTATCTTTCACACCTATTCCAAATCCCTACAACTAATATAATGTAGGTTTGCTACCAGAAAATGTAAAAATGTCTAATCAATTTTTAGTTTAGCGTTTGATTTTTAAGGATGTTGTTACTCAAAAGGAAAATGGCGTGGACAATATGTTGTTTTGACCGACTTGAAAGTTATGCAAAGAGATGAATATGCAATATTTTCATTTTGATGAAAGCTATGCTACAAGAAGGATAAAACATTCATCATTACAGATGCACAATGTCCCCAAAAAAAAACCAAAAACATGCAATTCTGCTACTTCAAATGCAAGCTAGATTCATGACCCAAAAGCAAGAATGCATTCAAAACAATGAGAAATAAAAGAAAAAAAGTAGAATCTTGTTCTAACAAGAACTCGGTCAAGGATCCTAAAACCCACAAGAATCCAAGGAGCACAATAAAATGCAGAGAAGAATCCAAGAAACGATAGGGAGAAAGAGAAACCACTCAAAACTATCTCGACAAAAACGTAGCTAGAAAAGGAAATTTTACGTTTCTGAAAGAGGTTTCAAGCTCCAATAAAGACAAAATAGAGTGACAAGCATAAAAAATCATCAAGAACCAATCCTAACAACTTCACAAACCAACCATAGACTCTGGGTAAAGAGTACTACAAAATAGGCTGTAAAAACTGAGCAAAAGAAGACAATTTCACTCAAAAAGAGACCAACGCTCCCTCACAATGGTGCACAGAGTTCTTCCAGAGCTCCCTAAATCATTGTAGGGGAGTGCTAGTGCCCTGATATAGCCTACAGGGGGGTGTTGGTGCTCCCAGAAACTCAGAAAAATAGCCAAAACATGCAAAAACGCACCCAGAATGCTCGAAAATTGGGGAAATTGCAGGTGAAGGTAGGAGAAGGCTAATGGATGATGAAAAACCAAGAATTTCTTGGGAAAAATACTTCAAATATCAAAATGAAAATTACAAAATACCTTTGAATCTCCTTACAAAAAGTTTTCACTCAATCAGATAAATGAGAAGAAAGCGACCAATTGACTCTAAATCGTCAAAGACAAAGAGTTATTCAAAGTAAGGAAGAAAAATATGTCACAAAACCAAACAAAGCATCATTAATTCTCATATGTCAAGGTGTTGGGGACCCAAAAAAGGATACACTGAGGTTGCAAGAACTCTAATCAAGTGAAAACAAGAAAAAATGGATTCAGAGACTAAACTCCTGCAAGATCTTTAACAAAAAGAGGGCAGCTCTCTGGTGTAAGGGGCACTAGAGCATTCCAACACTCTGTGTAAAGCCAACAGGGGGCGCCAGTGCTCTGATAGAAAGGGAAGGGGAGCGCTAGGCTTCAAAAATTTTAGAAAAATACCCAAAAATCCAAAAATTCAAAAGCAAGTGCAGAAATCCAAAGTGTATGGGATCAAGTGAAGGGTCAATAAACAAATATAAGAATCAAAGACACAGTATGAATAAGATCAAAATGAGAAAAGGAAATCAAGATCTAGGAAGGAAAAAATTCAAAGGTGCCTTCCCAGTGGATTCGCCAATTTCTGTTACAGGAGAATACTCCTATGGACAAGCAGATTCCCTCTTGGTATCTAGACCCCTAAAACCAAGACAAAAAGGGTGCTATCATTGGTCACTGACATCCTTTTAGATCTAATTAATATAATGAATGAAGAGGAAGAAGAAAAGTGCCCCTTTTTAAATGGCATTTGTCCTCGCAAATTCCAAGTTGAGATTCAATCCCAAGCTCCTTGATAGGTCCTGTAGAACAAACAAAGATACAACAAGCTTCCTATTCTACTGAGATTAGCTCAAATACAAATATATCTACTGAAGATAAGTTCATGTCGAACAAACATAAACTTGAAAGAAACAAGCCAAGCATGTATGTATATTAATGATAACAAATGAAGAGTACTTACAATCCTATGATGAAGGTGCAACAACTTCTTCGATCTCTCCTTGTCCAACCCCTTTGCTCAAGTAATCTACATTGATTATGCTTCAATGGCATCTCACTTATGATATCATAAGTTTCATACTTCCAATCTTTTTTTGTCTTCTTCACCATGAGAAGGCCTCCTTATATAAGCTTGGAGAGACCCAACCACTTGAGATATCTTTGGGATAAGTTGAGTATTCCTCTCCTTCAGTTGTGGATCTTCCCTAAGATCATGCCTTGAACTCATATTAGAATCCAACCAACCTCAGAGATTGAGGGGATTCTCCCCTAATTTCCTCCAACAGACCAAATTTCGCTCAAAAAATGCCAACGCTCCCTCAAAATGGACTTAGAGCATTGGAATGCTCCCCTGGAAGAGGGTACAGAGTGCCAGCGCTCCCTAATAGAGCATAGGGGAGCGCTCCCTTCCAAAAATTGACTTTTTGGTGGTTTTTCCAGTGGAAAAAGGCTTGTACTCCATGTTAATTGATTTCTCTTCTTCAAGACCAGTCTTTGAGGTGTCTTAAGTGTCCTTATGATGTCGTTAGAGGCATGACATAGGAAATATGGCAGCATGATGTTTATGAAACTTGCAACACTTGTGGTCAAGATGCGACACTTGCGGACAAGATGCGACAATTACAACACTTGTAATGATGACACTTGCGACACTATTGAAGTGAATAATTTTGATGTGTAACAGAGTTGCTTCTTGGAAGTTCTGCACCACCAAGTGAATTTCTAAAAACACCATCTAGTTCTACAAAAATTACTTGTGTTGATGTGGTCAGCAACTTTCCACTCCCTATCTAGCATGATGTTTTGGTTCCGTTGGGTGGCTTGCAACATTTCTATTTGTGTGTGCCATGTGCATGTGGGTGGAGTGAAGGTGGTTGTTGGATTCCATTTGGGTTATTTGTAACTACATTCAAATGTCTTTCAACACTCTGAATAAGCATGCTTTGTGATGGACACTGGTAATTCAAGGAATGGATGTGTATCCCTATAGGAAAGTGCACGTGCTCTTGTCTCTATGTGGAATGTTGGGAAAATGATTGTGTTGTAGATAGATTGTCTATGGTTGTTTAATGCATTTGTGGTTGTGGAAGATGTGGTCCTATGTTGTTTGGGATCGGTGTTGGAATTTGCCTTCACCTTTTCTTGTTAGTGATTTTTTTGACATTTTGAATGTCCATATTCCTCGTCAAAAAACACTTTGTCTAAAACTATGGCCTTCAAAAGATGCATCCTAAGGGGTGACTACAAGTTGAAATTGATCAACACTAGCAATGAGTGTTACCAATGTTTTGTCTAAAACTATGTTCTTCAAAAGAGACATCCTAAGTGGAAATTGTGACTTAAGATTGATCAACATTGTACAAGTGTTACCACTATCGTTGGCTTCAAATCCACATGCTTTTCTTTGTGAACATTTTTTTTGTTTGTTTGAATTGCTTTTGGTAAACTACAAGAATTTAATTTGATTGTGTATTGGCAAAGGTCGAGGCTCAAATGGAACTTTATGTGTATTATGTACCCACATTCTCACCCTGGATTTAAGGTCTATATGGCTGTCTTGGGAGCATTGCAGAACCAAGTGAATTTCTAAAAACATCTTGTTTTACAAAAAATTAATTGCATTGATGTGGTCACCAACTTTTTTTCTCCCTATCTAGCATGATGTTTTGGTTTGCTTGGGTGGCTTGAACTATTTATATTGGTGTGTGCCATGAGGAGTGGTTTTTGGATGGTGTTTAGGTTATCTATAACCATGGTCAAAGTTTTGTTGGATATTTGAATGGGCGTGCTTTGTGATGGGCAATGGGAATTTAAGGATTGGGTGTGTATCCCTATAAAAAAGTTCTACATGTTCTTGTCTATATGTGGAATGGTGGGAGAATGATTGCATCATTGTTAGATTGTCTATGGTTGGTTGATGCATTTGTCGTTGTGGAAGGTGTGGCTCTATGTTGGTTGGGATTGATGTTGAAATTTTCCTTGACCTCTTCATGTTAGTGAATTTTTTGACATTTTGGATGTCTATATTCCTCGCCATATAACACTTTGTTGAAATATATGCCCTTCAAAAGAGAACCTAAGGGGTGACTACAAGTTAATATTGATCAACACTAGCAGCGTGTGTTATCAATGTTTAGTCTAAAACTATGCTCTTCAAAAGAGACATTCAAAGTAGTAATTGTGACTGAAGATTTTTCAACATTTGTAGTGTTACCACTATCCATTACTTCCAGTCCACATGTTTTTCTCAATGAACCCTTTTTTTGTTTGAAGTGTGTTTGGTCAACCACAAGAATTTCATCGATGGACTTGTGGAATCAAATTTTGGCTAAGAAACCATGTTCAAGGGGAATATAATTCATAAAAGACACTTAGCCAATGCATTTGGTCCCATCCACATGAAATGGATTCTTACGGAGGCAACAACCTGATACAAACTAGATTTGAACTTGGTTGGGGCGACTACAACTTCTCTTAACAACCTATTTACCCCTTTCACTACACTCCGAACTTTGAGTAGCATCTCTATAGTGTTGGCAAAATACCTGCCAAAACGTACATTGCAGAGGCAACCTTGGGGTGGAAAATGAATAAGATTATTTCCCTCCATATATAAAGTTCTAGTTAAAACCTTGGTAGCGAAAAATCTGAAAAAATGTAGATTTCAATACTACCATTGAGAGAAATAGAGATCAAACGTCATTGACAATTTAAATTATTAAAAACCTACAAGTCTTGAGCAATTTTAGGCCAAAAATACTTCAATGTGATTGAAAACATTGGAAAGCTCTGGAACTTTGTTTGAAGACAACAAATAGGTGATAGGGGTGAATTCTTTTGAAATATTCATGAGGTGTCTCACTCCCTGGATTGATCCACCAAAACAACAAAAGAATTGTGTAAAAACCTACCTTTTGGAGTGCTAATGTTTTGCAAGATTTTGAGGAAGTCAATATCACTATTGAATAAAACAAATTGAATTTCCCCCAACCTAGATTGAAATTTTTTAATCAAGGACCAAGATCAAGCATGAATCTGGTGATGAAGCTTCACATAGGCATAGGAGCATGCAATGCTTGTATAGAAGCTTGAAAGGATTTTGCGTTGTAAGAGCACTAATTATGCACAACAAACACGTAGACGATAATGTGGAAGGGTATGGAAGTGATTCAATGGAGAATTTTACAATGACAAGGGTTTAAAACTGACAAACTCCAATTTAAGACATATCCCTTATTAAAATCCAAATGTCAACATTGTAAATAACAAAGCAATATTGGTGCCAATGGAGTAGAACTCTATTCGTTCCAATTGAAATCACTTGCCATTCATTTCCTTAATTCAATTGAAACAATGATATATGTGTTAACTTACCCTAATCTGCATACAAGACTACAAATTCAAGCTTCGAACTTAAACCTAAAGTGTTCATGATGTCTCTAATCATTTCTCAATGATTTTAAAGATCCCAAATAATTCCAAAATCAATAGGAACATGTTCTAACAATGATGTAGAATATGAACCCTATGATTATGAAATTATAATTTGAGCCAATGGGTAGACAAGTTTCGTCTATCAAAGACAAAGAACAAATGAGGTTGTTAAAACTCTGTTTTCCTCGGTATCTAGGAATGTTTAAGCTGGACGATACAAAATGAATTTTTTGAGAGGTTGACCATGAGCAATAGTCATATCTCATTATCTACAACTATTGTAAGCATCAACTATTGCCAACAAATCTCTACCAAGGATCAAAGGACAATCACCGAGTCTAGATTTTGTCTGTAGCACCATGAAGTATGGAGGGTGCTCCCATGAGTCTATTGAGACCAGAGTGTCCTCCAACATCCCTTCTAGCTTAAAAATATATCAGTTAGCCATCTGGAGAACAGTAGGGGTTTTCCTTCGTAGCTTTTGGAGCTTTAGTTTTTCCATGGTTTCTTTAGTAATGAAATTGATGGTTGCTCCTAGGTTAATCAAAGTGTTTTATATTAGGCTATCAACTGATTGCTTATGTGGATATCTACTACAGGGATGCCTGGATCAGAATATTTGGGAGTAAGAACTTTCCCCATCATAAGATTAGCAAGTCGATCTATGACATGGATGGTTTGTGGATATTTCCTCTTCCTCCTTGTTTCTTTAGGCATAGATCTCTAACATCCTTTCTGACGATAGGAACATATTTGATTGCTTGGATCAGAAGAATTTTGACACATAAGTTCTGAAGTTTTCCTAAGAATTCAAAATATGGATGAGGGGTTGTCTCACTCTGTTCCAATATTTTTGGAAAAGGTGGACTATCTTTTGGTTTGTTTTGTTCTTGCTGAGAAAAAAATTGTTTTGGTTGATCTTGACAATACCCCCTTTACCATTGGAATTTAGTCCTCCTCCTCAACCAACCTTTCCTAAGACCGATGATATAGATTTAAATATTGATATGGCTAGTATCTTAGCAAAGGTTAATGTACCTGTTCCTCTCAGTATTGATATTGTATTTTTTTTTAAATACCTACAACACAGTTTCTATTGCGACGTATTGGAGTGTCGCTCCCATATCAACCACATCAGAGATGATACCTCTTAACTTTACTCTTTCCACCTCCAATATGTCGCTCTTTCCACCTCCAAGAGTGTCACTCCCATAGCAACCACGTCAGAGCTGATACCTCTTTCCACTTCCAAGACGTCTCTCTTGCCACCTCCAATACGCCACTCTTGCCATGTCCTAGACATCTCTCTTTCCACGTCCAAGACGTCTCTCTTTCCATGTCTAGGATGTCTCTCTTTGCACATCCAAGACCTCACTCTTGCCACATCCAAGACATCTCTCTTTCCATGTCTAGGATGTCAGTATTTCCACGTCCAAGACGTCGGTCTTGCCATGTCCAAGACGTCTCTCGTGCCACATCCAATATGTCTCTCATGCCACATCCAGGACGTCGGTCTTGCCACATCCAAGACATTGATCTTACGACGACTTTATGGGGTTTGGACAGTCAAATCCAAGATGACACGTGTCCACATGAAACGTCGCAATAAAGACGAAATCTATGTCGTCGGAAAAGCGACATCATGTGAAACGATGTTTGAGGGGGTCCGTTGTTTATCATTCTCCCGACAATATAAAGTGGCAATTGCGTCTAACACGCCATCGGAATTTGACCCAAATGTACTAGTGAAATATGCTTTGTTGGTTGCATTCCATACTTTATTTCCTGCATGTTTAATACAACATGAAAAATCACAGTTGATATAACCAATATAATTTTTTTTTTTTTTCACTAATTATAAAACAAGGGAAGTTAAACAAATTAGCTACTTACAAATTGTTCAATTAAACTTTTGATTCTTCGACATATACTCACAACCCATACTTAACCCAAGTATTATCAATTCATGGGTTAGCTCCTTGTTATTGAAAAATTTGTAGGTTGGTAAAAGCCTAACCCAACCACCAAATGGCGACAACTTAGAGAAAACCTACCCACTGTCACCTTAAGCAGGTATTCATGTCACTTTAGAGATGAAATAATCACCTCAAGGGGGGAATCACAGGTGACCCTAGGGGGAAATGAGATGGAAAGTGGTATGATGGAAGTGTATCCCATATAGGTCAATATAATAAGCATGTAAAGGCTTTGGAAAGATTCTTGGTGGTGGCCAAAGGTTTCAAAGAGGTAAGATACCTGTAAAGAGTGATGCACCTACCTGTGACACAAGAACAAGCCAAGTATATGCATATAATGTTAGGTGGAAAAGAAATTTAATATTTTTGTTCCTAATTAAATCAGTAAACAATGATGTATATTAGAAACAAAATGATAATGACAACTATAAAATAAATTTTCTCAAAGCTTAATGAAAGGTACAAGAGACAAGCTAGCAAATTGACTAGTTTAGCTCAAAAAGATAGCACAAATCTTTCGCAACAACATAAGGTTGTTGTAAACAAGTTCTAAACAAGTAATTTTGATAATTTTGGCTGTAAAAAACAAGTTATTAAAACATAGAAATCAGCCACCAAAAATCACAAGTAATCCACCCAAAAAAGTGCGCTAGGGTTAGGAGAAAATAGGGGCGAACTTCTAGCATTTTTTTATGGTTGAGTTAGGAGTTATTTGAAGATTAGATTTAGGGTTTATACATCCCTAATGGATATAGATTAAATTTAATAAAATCATCAAGAAATACTTATCAAATTGAGATGCCATAGTGGCTCAACCAAGCATATAAAGCATATAATTGATTCAAAATTAGACAATCTCAAAAGAATGATTTTTCATGTTTATCGAGGAAAGTATTTAATAACTCCAATGAAAAAATCAGATTAGTGCATTTATAATTGAGTGAATGGAGTATTTAAAGAACAATTTATATAAAAAATATCCCTATGGGTGTAAATCCTCTTACTCCCTAAGGTATGCTAATCAAACTAGCGAAAAATCTAGGAGGGTATACAGACTTGTATTCCTCCTAGCAACCCTTGCAAAATGATTTGTAAACTTAGAAAATTAGATGAAGCTTAATGGATGGTGTATCAAACATAATATTCCTAGGTTTTCAACAAACAATAACCAATAAAGAGAAGGAAATAGCTATCAAATGCATATTTTTCCTTACCAATTCCAAGAAAGAGAGAGATCAAACCCTAGTTTACCAAGCAAATTACCATCCAATAGCAAGAAAGCAAGCCTCCAAGAGGTGTGCACCACCTTATCTCAAAAATTCACCAAAATATAACACAAAAAACAATTTTCAAGAGAGATAAACTCCAATAATCCTCAAGTATAGAAAAAATATCATCCAAGCACCTCTCACAATGGGAGAGTTATGATAAAAATGAGATAAAAATGATCTCTATATATACAAAATGTTCTAAACATAATTTTTTACACATAACTTGGGGTAAACAAAAACATAATGGACCAAAAACCCTTATTTTTCCCCTTTACAAAATAATATTATTTAATCCATACTTTTGCACATGAAATAAACCCTAAAACATGTCGTCACCCTCCTTTTGGGTAACTTTTGGCACTTTAAGTCAAATCATTGAGTTGGAGATCGGTGAGATAAGCATTCAAAGGCCAAATTTCCTTGATCCAAGACATATCTTCCATTATCATAGATTATTTCCTTCAAAACATGCAAAGTGTTCTCAACCACCACCAAACCCTATCCCTACTATGACGTCAAGCTCTAAGAAGGTGACGTTTTTCCTCCTTCAAGCAAAATGTTTGGGTTGTAGGGGCTAGGTTAGTTCCTCCATGTTGTCATATAATCCTCCAAACACATGTCTTATTGATCAAGAATGTGGGCCCTTGGCATCCAACCTGTGGGATTCAAGCCCCAAGAAATCCCAAGCTAGGCTTGTTCCTCCAAAATTGTCCAGTAGTTGGGTCCTGCAAAGACAAATGGATATGCCCTCCAAGGATATCAATTCAAAGAATCATGATGAGTAAATCAAATCAATAAAATATCCATCTAAGTAAGTACATCCAAACCACCTCATCAAAATAAACTAATGCTCAAAGACCCTATGCAATTTTTTCAGGTTTAGGCATAGGAGGGTTGACAAAACGACTTATTGGATGAATCATTCCTCAAGTTTAGGGTTGTTTCCTGAGGGAACCTCATTATAAGTCATGTTGATGATGTTTCATGGATGAGGGGAAGAATTTTTGGCATGGGTTTCATGACATACAATGGGTGTTGGATTACTGAGAGGGGGGGTGAATCAGTAATAACGTAATTATAATCTTTTTTCTTCAAATGTTATATCAATGTAGAATTATTATCCAATAATGAGCAGTAA
>JASDQU010948861.1:0-10743 GCA_032191745.1 Picea mariana
TCTTCAGGATCTATTGGTTCTTCTGGTTGAATTGTTGTGTTCGTGACAATAGCAGTGGGATCTACGTCAATGATCTGTCCTTTACCAGTATTTTCAAAATCATATTCTGAATCAGGGTTTGGCTCCTTATCTTTGATCTCAGCCACCAATGAATTTTTTTAGCAACATTCATCGGTGTTTTTCCAGGGGATTTTGTGGAAATCACACCATTTTTCGGTGTCCTACTTTGTCTTCCCGTGACCCTTCTTTTCCTGTGTCTTGGACTGGTTTTTGGGAGACTGTTTGTTAGGGCCGTCTTTGTCATACTTTGGTTGTTGCAGATTTGCAGACCCAAATTCCCGTTTGTTCTAGTGCTTAAATTTTTGCTCAATTTTAACAGCATAACGATAAGCAGCACCAAGTGATGACATGTCCAGAAAATCCATTTTAGTCTGGATGTATCTGTGTAGAGCCCCACAGTATTTCAGAACCAAATGTCGCTCGGAGTCTTTAATACCCAGCTTGGTGCACAAGGTATGGAAGGTATTGGTGAACTCTATAACTGCTTGGCCCCTCTCTTGTTGCAATGTGGTCCATCTCATGTACTGGTCCTCATAATTGTCAACAGGGTAATATTGTTCCTTTACCGCATCCACAAAAAAATCTCAAGTGGGATCGACCCCATATATTCCAGACTCCTCTGTGGAACTTTGCTCCCAGTAAGTTTCCCACCAATGTTTGACATGAGGGAGAGCTTTAAGGAGTGCGAGGGTGATCTTTTCTTTGTCAAAAAAATTGTGAACAGATAAATAACCTTCTAGCAGAGTTAACCATTTTTCTAGGGCGTCTGCATCTATCTGTCCTTCAAATACAGGAATATCAAAATTAACTTGTACCTTGAAAGGTGAGGTGCCTCCAAAGTGGCCGCTTGATGAAGATGTGCCTGATGCTATCGACAGGCGTTTAAGGATGTGGGAAAAATTCTCCATCATTTCGTCCCTCTGTCACGTGAGAGCTTTCTCAAGCAACAGATTGATAGGATCGTCTACTCCGTTATTTTTATTTTCTTCCACCATTGAGGGTTTCTTGGGTGTGTGAGAGTGATTGTCTTCAAGGGAGAAAATATTGAGACCCAACTTGCTATACTAGGACCTCGTCGGGGACATGCACTGAAAAAATGATCAAGAGCAGCCTGCTCTAATACCACTGATCCAGATTATTTTCGGCACAAAATGAGAGCGGAGATATAATAAAGAAATGCACAAAGATATCATGTATATCCAATAATATAACAGAAATATATTAGAGATGCAACCATAAACACAGAGATACAGTAATACACAATTTCTATTAATGAAAGAAATGTATAGAGACTATAAAAATATAGAGTGAAAGACTCGCTAGAATGGTGGCAGCTTATCTCTGAGAAGAGATGTGACGGCTACTCGCATTCGCAAGAAGATGATTTCAATGAGGCTCTGAAGGCCTTTTTAAAATAAACCGGAATGATAAAAACCCTATACATCCAAAAACCTAACCCTAGGAGATGAAGCACCAAAAGTCATGTGGGCCCCGTTTGGGTAAGTGAGTACATCAACTTCCCAAGGTTGTAACTTTTGCATACAATCTCCGTTTTAGGCGTGTGATAGCTCATTGGAAAGGTATCTTGAAGGAGATACATTTTGGGGGATCAATCATGCCTTTAGATATTATTGAGAACCTATATATCTAAAAACCTTCATTTAGGCCCTCAAAATGGCCCCAGAAGTTAAAACCTGCTAAAAATAGTAAATTGCCAAAATTGCCAGAAAATTGTTGTGAGCCAGTCGGAAAATGTGGGTGGCCACCGATATCCACCTGGATCATTGGTATTCAATAGTATCTAAGACTTGGTACTCAACTACCTCAAAGAACAAAATCAAATCTGCAAAAGAAGCAAAGAAAAATAATTCAACAGCATTAAAGGCAATCCAAAATGGATTGTCAAACCAAGTCAAAGAAAATATGGGACATTGCAACTCTACTCTAGTGTTATGGCTCCAACTAGAGAATTCTTATCAAAATATAGAATAAAACAAATAAATGGAGAATTACAATCAGGTTATAGAACAAAATAAAGAAACAGAGAAATTCAATCAGATTAAAGAATAAAACTCAGAAATGGAGAAATCAAATCAGATTTAAGAAGAAAATACAAACAAAGAGAATTATGATCAGAATAAAGAACAAAACACAGAAGAAGACACTTCCATCAAATAATTGATGCAAACCCCATTCATCAACAGAGAAGACTACTACATAAAGGAATTGATGAATACCTCAGTGTTCACTAAAGAAAAACTTTTAAATTTTAAGAATGATGTTATAACTACATTTGAAGTGATTAGTATGGAACCAGCAAATGGCATGTATATTGAATTTACTAAGGATGGTCTTGACCATCTTGAATACACAATTATGTGCACTTTTGAAGAGTTGGAGAAACTTCAAAAGAAAGATATGTTGCTACTACAACAGTTACATCAAACTAACCATGAAGAGCATGAACAAAATATTCAGTTAGAAAACAAAGAAGAAGAAATCAAAATATTGAAGACTGAAGTTGCTAGTCTAACAGAAGAAATGGAAGAATTAAAGACACATGACAATAAAAGAAAAGAAGTACTAGAAGAGATATAATAAATGGTCATTTTTCTAAAATCTCAACTTGAAGAAACTAAGAAAAAAGAAGAAGCCTTGAAGATTCAATTGACTAAAAAGGAATAATCAAGCCACAAGTTGGAATTAGAATCCATCAACCTCAAAAGGATTCAATTAGAAAACAAGGAAGAAATCAAAAGATTGAAGAATGAAGTTGTTGATCTAACAAAATATATAGAAGAGTTAAAGACATATGAAAAAACTAACAACTGCACAGAAGTATTGGGTGATACAGAAGAAATAGTAATCAATCTAAAGACTCAACTTGAAGGAGCTAAGTAAAAAGAAGAAACCTTGAAGATTCAATTGAATAAAAAGGAAGAAACATGTCACATGTTGGAAATGGAAGTTATCAACCTCAAAACTAAGAATGAAAAGACAAAAGAAACTGGCAGATTCCATAATAGCTAAGATATCCTAGATAGGATCTGGAATATTCAAAGACCAACTGATGACAAAAATCGGTCTTGGATACAATAAGAAAGGAGAAGGTGGCAAATGGACCACCATTCAAAAATGTGATAAAGGATCATATTCCTCAAAATAAAAAGGTACAGTCACAAACCTAAAACAAATCATGAACTTTGTCAAGGAAGGAAGTTATAAACATCAAAAACAAGAAACATATCAAAAGACAGATTTCTCAGGTCAAAACAGACCCAAGTATGGAACCACCTTCAATGGTTATTTGTTTTATTGTAATAACTTTGGTCACAAAGCATTGGAATGCAAGAGTCTTGAAAAGAAAAATTCAGGAAGGTCCAATAACTCAATGAGATGTTGGAGATGTAATTATGTTGGCCACACAACAAAGTTTTGTCATACAATGAGATGTTACAACTGTGATAGGTTTGGTCAAAAATCCCAAAACTACAGAAAATCAAGAAATCAAACCATGAGAAATAATTCACACAAGTCCAGAAGAAAATCTAATGAAGGTTGGAAGAAAAGAAGAAATGACAAGTCTCAAAGAACAAATCTAGAAAAGAAAGATCCTACAATCAAAATATCTCATGAAAAAGTATGGAGAAGAAAATTTGAAATAGAAAACAAGGGAGATGATCTAGCACCTGGAAATGAAGAAGTTTCACTTACACAGAATAGTGATGAATCTTCAATAGAATATCAACTAGAATAATTGAGCAGTGAAAATCTTGGAAGCTTTTCAAAGTTATTTTCATGAACTACTAAATTTCCCCTCTACAGAAAATATGTATAAAAGGAAGGGAAAACATGATTAATAATATGGAGTGCATCAGCCTGTTTAGAAGAGGAGTATAGCCTAAGTATCATGACAAACTAAATCATGTTTTAAGTATTTGAGGAAACAGTACAAACAAACATATGAAAGGACCAATTCAATCTTATTTCTAAGGGACAGAAGTTGAAATTGGTTTTTGCAGAGTCGAAGGATTGTGAAAAATATATTAAAATGGTTGAAGATTTGAAATTAAATTGATTGGTGTCGATCATTGGTATTCTTGTGAGAGATCATAATATCAACAAGAATAAAGAAACAAATTATTAGTGAGATTCACACCATTGTCCTTTAGAACAAAGGAGAATACAGTAAAACCCTATGAAACAGTAAAAACTCAGGGGCAGTATTTAATTAGGTCATCAAATGAAGAATTCATTGGATTAGGTTTAAAAGACTTGATCACTACAAAAATTGGTATCAATAAGACTAACTATTTGAACACAAAATCCCAAGAAATTGAGATAACAGCCGATACATTCACAGGGGGAGAAAAAACAATAAAAGTTTAACTCTTTGTCATTGATATCAAAGGGGGAGGAAAATAGTAAAACAAGTTTGGTATCAGTATTTGGTATAAGTAAAAGTTCAAATCCTCCAACCTGAAAATGAGATCAGTGATAGGGGGAGAAAAAGTATTTGTTTTATAGATATGTTTCCCTTAATGCCAAAGGGGGAGATTGTTGGAATTATTGATTGTGTGTTGTCATTGATGGAAACATGAGTCCAACATGTACAATAATCAAAAGAAAAGGAAGATCACCTTGGGGAAGAGGAATATCACCTTGGGGAAGAAGAAATTCATGATCATTTTTTATCACAATAGGATCAAAAGAGATCCTATGCTCCTAAATCTCAGAATAGATAGTCTTTTGATTGATAAAAATAATGCACAAAGAAATGAATTTACACAAATCCCAGAAGACAAAACGTTAATCGAAGCTCAGAAGAGATGGAGCAGTTGAAGTAACACGGGAGATAGAGTTCTGCACGTGAACAAATCCCGTTGTAAAATATCGGGTTACAACAACCGTTAGATTAGTTCAGGATCTATCATGACCATCCGATCAAGTTTAGTGGAATGACAGGGTAAGCCAAAATAACTTTGACAGTGGAATTTATGCAATGCATACACCATGGCTAGTCCCTATCTCTCTATAGTAGTGTAATTGATTTTAGTTGTGGATAGCTTCCTGCTGCAAATGCTAATGGATGATCAATGTCCCCTTCTCTATCACAATGGAAGAATAAAGACTAGAATATCTTATGAACACTGAAAGTCTTATGAAAAATATTATAAAAAGATTAAATGATATCATTTGAAAGCTTAAACCAACATCAAACATTTTATGAAAAATATTATGTAAAAGTAAGTACATCTTTTGGATAGACCAAAATTTGTAAACCTTAAATAGGTAAGAAGGGAGGAAAACAATTGTTTTTATAACGAGGAGAATTTTGTTGGAGAACATACATAGGTTTTGCACTAGAAGAAAATTCATCTTGTGCCTTTTCCTATAGTTTCATCTTGTGCCTTTGTCTATAATGCCCTACATCTCTCACACAACACTATTAGATAATTCATTGTGTACCTTCATCAACACTCCACCTTTCTTTGCCCACATCACTCTGAATTTAAACAAGAACACATGACACTCCACCTTTTTTTCCCACATTATTCTGAAATTAAACAAGCACACATGATATAATCATTGTGAAACAAATGAATTAAATTAAAACAACATGAAACTGATTAATTATGTAGTACCAAACAAGTAAATACATACCTCATTTGTTTTTTCCCACTACATGCGGAATCTACATCAACCCTAAACCCACAACATGGACTGTTAGATCTTGCTTTAATTTCCCACCCATTAAACCCAAAAAAAATGAAAAAGGTAAGAAAAATAAATCAAAGATAAAATAGTTAAAACAAAATACCAAATTAAAAATTAGCATGGTCATGCTCACAAATAAAATAAAAATAACAACTTCCTCTGAATTATTAAAAAAATGATAAAAAAAATATACAAACAACAATAAAAATAAAAATAAAAATATATATAGAAAAGAAAACAAACAGAGAAACAAACTCTACTTTACAACCCTCATAAAGCATCTATGGCCAACCAAAGACACCCTACACACCAAAAACTAGAGAAGTATTAAACAAAGACCATAAAATATTATGAGAAATATTAAACACACATCAATTAACAGATGAAAAACATGAAACGGGGACTGAAATATCTTATGAAAAAACCTAAACAACAAAGACAAAATAATCCTCTAAGTAATATAATGAAGAAGTACATCCTATGTAAAGACCAAAAATCATTATCCCTAAATATTATGAGGAAGAAGGAAGAATTCCATTTAAAATGAAGAGGATTTGTGGAACATGACTTACCCAACATAACTTACCCTCAGCTTTTATCTTTAGTTTAGTGCCCAAAGTCTCTCTCACATAAAGATATTCAATAGTTCCATCCACACTCCTCCACCTTCCTTTACATCACCTCTAATTTAAACAAACACACATTATATAATTATAAAGTAGTGAATGAGTTAAATTAAAATAGCATGGAATCATATAATTATGTAGCATCAAACTTGTAGACTCTACAATACATACCTCCTTTGATTTTGTCCATTTCATACCTCCTTTCTTTGAATTTGTCCATTACATACCTCCTTTGAGTAAGAAAAGTAAGAAAAATGGATGAGAAAGCAAGTACTAAAAACAAAATACAAAACCACAAATCAACATGGCCATGCTCAAAATGCAAAAAACTAACAACCTCAACAGTAGAAAAACAAAATAAAACACCAGTAGCAAAAGATACAAACAACAACATCAAAAAACAAAAGAAAAAAATAGAGAGAAACAATAAACACAAACTTTGCTCTGGAACCCAAGAAGTCCATTACCAACCAAGGACATGGTCCTACACACCAAAAATAGAGAAGTATTAAATAGAGAACAAAAATTCTTATGAGAAATACTTAATATAGACCAATTATCTTGTGAGAAATATGAAACAAACACTAATAAAAGAATCGTAAACAAAAACCAAAATCATTATGACTAATCTTATGTAGAAGTACATCCTATGCAAACAATAAAAATTATAAACCTAAAATATTATGAGATATCTTAAACAAAGACGTAAAATCTTATAAGTAATATTATGCAAAAGTACATTTTATACAAAGACCAAAAATTGTAAGGAAGGAGAGGAGAAACATTTTATTTGAAAACGATGAGGATTTCATAGCAGAACATACAACATACATGGATCTTGCACCAAAACAATTGTATTTGTCATATGAATGATTACATGGGTTTTGCATCAAAAAGGGATTCACCTTTTTCCCCTCTCACATAAAGATATTCAACAACGCTCCTCCCCCTTCCTTTACCTGCATTGGCTTTAAATTTTTAAAAATACACATTATATCATTATGTAGAAAAAAAAGGGAGATGAAGGCACTAGGGTTTTGCAATCATGAGATCTACGACAAGGGATCCTAAGGACCAAAGGGAAATTATGTGGAGGAAGAACCTGTTGACTTCTCCGAAAATTTGTTCGAAGGTATTGTAATATTTTTAAGGAGCTTAGATATAACTTCATCTTTAGGTTTCACAGATGTCGTGAGTCAAAGGGGGCATGGGCGCCATGGAAAGCCCTGGGAATTCTTTCCAAAATTATACTCATGTTCACACAAGGGAAAGGACAAACGAAAGATATGACAATGATGTTGAGGACATATCTCCCATGTCTTCATTCAGGTCGTAGGTTAATGCAATATTTTTAGGGAGCTCAGATATACCTCCATCTTTAAGTTTCATGAATGTCGTGAGTTGTTGGCACAGGGGTAGACCCAGGGTTCAGTTATAACAGCGCACCAACAAGCCCTAACTACTAGACCTTTCGACAACACCTGCAAAGCAGATATAGTCTCACCCGAAGTATCTATAGGGGGTTGCAAGACATAGGTGTCTACAACCAGAGGAAATGAAAAGTGGATCCAGGGAAACACTCTCACACAGATCTAGTTATTATTTATCCTTCTTAAGCCTACTACGTTAACTATATCTCAGATCTAACACAATATTGCATTAACAGTATATCAGAGATCAGAAGAACACAGCATCAATCACACACAACAACAGGATATACATGGTTCAACCTCTCCCTAGGGCTACGTCCACAGAACTGTGCTTTATAATATAGTAGATGAAAGCATATAGTTATATCTGCACTCTCAGCTTGCAGATCTTTCTTTCTTTCTCTTCTCTTCTCCCCACCCAGTGCACCCAACTGCAGGGTTGATCTTCGCTCCCAGCTGAAGATCCTTACAACACAGACTTCTCTCACCACACAATGCTTCTCTCTCAATAATAACAACAATCACTCATCACAACATACTCGAACCTGAATGTGAAAGCCTCTTTTCCCCTCTAGGTTCTTATTTATACATTACAATATCTCTCGGACATCCTTAGGCCGAAACCTAGGTGTCAAAACCCTAAATATCAAAACCCTAGGTCAACTTGATCCACATTTTCGGGGCTTCACCAACCTGTCTTTCTTTCTTTCCTGCAAGGTGCTCCAAAGCATCCATCAGTGGATTTTTTCACTTGTTGAGTTGTCCACGATCCATCTTCCTTGCTTATCTATCTTCCTCGATCTCCTCATCCAACGACTTGATTTCTCTTTATTCGCTTCGTCTTTTCTACTCTTTTGGGCACTTCGACTCATTCTCAGTCAACCTTTCTTCCGTAATATTCTATTTCTTCCATAACCAAGGGCCAACAGGCCCCCAACACTCACATGTGACTAGTCCCGAGGCACTTTAGGTCTGAACCTTCTATTTTTCTTTGTCTTCAGACTGCGTGGAACAGTCTGTGATTTCGGCTCTGTTCCTCCTCACTATGTGTAGACTATCTTTCTTGTGTCTGGTACCCAGTTTCAACTGCACCTGGTACTTAGACCCATTTTCTCATGCTTCTACTGAGATATGTGAGGCAACTGGTTGTCATAGTACAATTTCAACCGGATCCCATTCACCAAACTGTCCTTCCATTCCCCATTTAAAGTTTTCAACTATGTATCTCCTCCTTCTGTAACATAAGAAACCTCATATGGCCCAAGCTAATGTGTCTCGAACTTCCCTGGATGCTTCATGAACTTGTTTTCGTATACCAATACCATATCTCCTTGCTTGAAGGATTTCTTCTTGATGTGCCTATCATGATAGGCCTTTTCGCGTTCCTTCTATACCTAATGATGGAATCCTACGATAAATCGATCTTCTTCTAGTTATACCAACTATGCAAGCCTCTCTTGAACAACGCTAGTGTCATCCATATCTGTAAATGTTTCAATTCTGAGACTAGGAACCAAATATTCCATAGGGACAACTGCTTCTAGGCCATACACCAACTTAAAGGGACTCTGCATTGTCATCTTCTTACAAGTGATTCTATAAGCCCATAACACCAATGGTACTCTCAAATCCCAGTCATCCCTGTTCATAATGCAAATCTTCGTCAGCGTTGTCTCCAAGATCTTATTGAAAGATTCAACCATCCCATTCGCTTGTGGATGGTAGGGAGTACTCTTCTGACGGTGGACTTCAAATTCTTGAGTCAAAGCTTCAATAGTCTTATTAATAAATTTTGTGCCTTGATCGCTCATCAGGGTCTTAGGGCATCCAAACCTGGTTATGATATCCTCAAATATAAATCATACATTTGTAGTTTCACTACAGTCCTTGACTTCTCTTGCTTGTTCCCATGTTGTCAAATACTCTATCGCAGTGATGATGTATCTAGCTCCTGTGTTCTTCCCTGGTGGGTTTACAGGTCCCACGAAATCAATGGCCCATTTCTCAAATGCCTGTAAGATCAGCTGGGGTGCTAATGGCATCTCATCTCTTCTGTAAGGTTTCCCAACCCTTTGGCATACATAGCAGGCTTTATAGTATTCCTTGGCATCTTTATGTAAAGTAGGACACCAAAGGCCAGCTGTAAGCACCTTATGCATTGTTCTTTTCCCTGCGTAGTGTCCTCCTGCGATGCCTTCATGTTCTTCTGCTAAAATCAGTGGTCTTTCTTCCTCCATGACACATCTCCTCAGGGTCTCATTAGGTCCCATCTTATATAGTTGTTCGACTATAAGTGAAAAATCTGCAGTGCACACTACCAGTTGTTTCTTCTGGATGATTGTATATTCACTAGGTTCCATTCTTGTTGACAGGAACTGGAGTATCTCATTGAAGTGGTCATCAACCCTTCTGATGGACAACAACTGTGCATCTGGTAGTGTATCCTCCAAACTAGTAGGTTCCTCTCCATGCTCCAACCTAGACAAGTGGTCAGGTCCCTTATTCATTCTCCCTGGCTTGACCATAATATCAAAATCATATTCCTGGAATAAAAGTATCCATATGCATATTCTTCCCCCCAACACTGGCTTATTGACTAGGTATTTCAATGCAGAGTGGTCAGTGAACATATTAAAGTGGCCTCCGAACAATTAGTGTCGAAACTTTTGCAGCACGTATAGCATGGCTAAACCTTCTCACTCAGTGGTAGTGTAATTTATCTCAGTTGTTGAGAGCTTCATGCTAGAAAAGGCTAATGGAAGATCAATATCTCCTGCTCCTAGTTGTGCTAACATTGCTCCTAATGCAATAGAAGATGCATCGACATGCACATGAAACTCCTTGCTCCAATTTGGGAAAACCAGAATAGGCGCAATAGCCATTTTCTGTTTCAGTGTGTCGAAGCTCTG
>JASDQU010948861.1:17020-32633 GCA_032191745.1 Picea mariana
CTTCACTTATCCAACATTAGTCTTAAACATTCAATATGATTTTGTAATGAGCTAAAAACAGTCCAATCATCAAAATATGCTTCCAAAAATTTATGTAAAAACTCCTTGAATGCTTCGACCACCACCCTGGAAAAGATGGTTGGTGCATTCTTTAATCCAAAAGGCATCACTATGTATTGGTAGGATCCCCATTCTGTTGCAAATGTGGTCTTGTGGAGATCTTTCTTGGCAATTCTGATCTAGTGATATCTTGAAAATTCATCTGTAAAGGAATATACCTCTTGTCCTCCTACATTATCTAACACTTAGTCTATAAACGATGTAGGGAATGGGTCATGAAAACAGACATCATTCAACTTCCTGAGATCTACGCAGATCTCGATCTCTCCTGTCTTCTTATCCTGGACCACCATAAGGCTAATCCACTCTGATTCTTCAATAGGTTCTATGATTCCTGCTTCCATCATTGTGTCTTATTCAACCTTCAATTTCTGCTTATATTTGGGATTCAATCTGTAGGGTCTCTGCTTGACTGGCCTTGCATMTGGTTTCAAGGGGATCTTCATATCTCCAATGGGCCCTTTAATTCCCTTCATATCAGTGAACTTGGTTGGAAACAAGTCTTGGTATTCATGCAGTAATTCTATGATCTTATYAATGGTGGCATCATCCCAGTAATCTCCAACATTATCAAGCTTAGGTTCTTTCTTTGTTCCAATACTACTTTCTTGATTTTGGTCGGTTGTCCAATGAAAGGTAGTTCAACTCATGGTCCTTCTATGTCTCTCTATCCTTCCATTTCTGTGATGTTCACATTCCTAGTACCATCRTCTTCATCGRCATTGATATTGTAACATCCTTGCAGTTTTTGAAGAGGTGCAGTCCATTCATCCTCTTATTGCTCCACAAGGAGGYTAGGTGCCTCCTCAAAGAATTTATGTCTGACAACCTRTAAATCTTGATCTACCATAGGGTGTTGAATTTCAAATAAAAATGTAGCTACAAAATTCTAAGTCATACCTTGCCAATCTGCAGTGGTGAGGCGCAGTTCCGCTTGAAGGTACCAGTTGATAGGTGTTGTATCCAGTGTGTTAATGAATTTATGCACCCACTGCTCCTGAGTAATTCTGCTCCAGGCCTCTTCACAACTTTGTACATGGTCCTTCGGACAACTTTGACCTGTGTATCTAACTTCACATCCTTCAATGTTGTCTGAAAATTGCGTTGTCATCAAAGTGCAACATTGCATCCAGTCCGCGATGTTCCTTTATGTGCTCCCCACCATATTGCTAGAGTAGCTTTCAAAGCCTCATCCAGTGCCAAAAATCTCTACTGTACTGGTACATCTTCTTCAAATTCTAGTAATAAAGTTTCTAAGTGATTCAAACCATCAAATGTGGGCAAGTTACTTACTTCTGTGTCGATCCAGTGAACCTCTCTGGTCAATCTGGCACATCTCCATGTAAAAACTTCATACATTTTGTTCTACCAGTTCTTCAATGCTTCTTCTGAGTCTGATGAACATGCGTTGTCACTTCGCCAGCTTAAATTCCCATCTGTTGTAGGGTTAATGTAATCATGTTGTCTTGCTGTCAATTTATATATATTCTCTAGCTCATATGCGCAGTCTTCTTCTTTGATAGGTTATGTGTATCTTTGACCTTCATCAGGATCTAGAGGTGCAATGACCCTAAGGCCATCACCTTCAAATTTCATTCTTCTTTTCTTTAAGTCAACCACAGTGGAATTGTTGAAATCCCAATCAATTCCTAACAGCACAGGATAAGGACAACTATCATCAATTATCTCAATCACCTCGAAGTCCACAAATGTCTTTACCCTGTCAATGTCCACAGGGACATGCTCCAACCTACCAAAGGGGCTTACTTTTTGCTGATTAACCATCCTAAGCCTGATAAGGGAATAGATCAACTTAGGTTTTCCCATTAGTTCCTAGGTTTGTTTCATCATAACATTGACCTCCGACCCTAAGTCGAGGACCACATAATCTATATCATAATCTCCAATTTGGGCATTAAGGTGTAGTTCCTTATTTTTCCTTCTCTTTTTGGATATTTGATGTACTTCTTTATTCAGTAGAGGATCTACCCTTGCTATCTCATACTGTCTGATCAAATTTTGTAGTTCTTGTACATCGCTTTCATCCTTTAGCAAATTAATGCAAGTGCATAAGAATTACATAAACTTACTTACCTCTTTTCCTTCTCTGGGTGAAGCAGACTGATCAAAGGCGAGAGGCATTCCACACTCTCTCACTTCTGGTTGTGCCTTTGATGAATAAGCCTGATCTCTCCCGAATTCTTTTCTTGCTTCCTCAAATGTTTGTTTCTCTTTCTTTGGATCAAACTCTTGTGTCTTCTCCGCAGCTTTCTTGACCCTTGATTCCTCTGTAATCTTCCTTGGAGTCACCATGTCTTCTCCTATAGCAATTCCTCCTCTAGTGATAATGGTGACTCTAGGATCCACTCTGCGAGGTTATGCTGAGATTAGTTGTACTTTTTGGTTCCCTCCTCATCTTTCTTGAATTTTGGCTAATAGCACAGGACAATCTTCTATGACATGTTCAAATGAGTTGCAGTAACTGCAAGTGGTACAAGGGTTATGACAATACCTTTCCAAGTGACCTAGCTTTACGCAATTATAACAAATGATCTGACCTCAACCTCGACCGATACCTCCTCGTCATCCTCTTCCTCTGAATCCACCACGAGGGTTGAGGTTTCCTCTTCCTGGGGAATTATACTGTGTAGTATTTCCTTCTTGTTGTACTTCACCTTGAATTCTATATGTGTCTCTTGATCTTTCATGAAAGAGGTCATAAGCCCTACAATATTTCTCATCATGCCCCACAGATTTGCAGAATGTGCAGTAGAGGTTGGTAGGCGTCTGGACATATTTTTGCATGTAATATCATTCTCCAGGGCGATTTCTATTTCTACATACCTCGCACCAAGGTAGAGTAACCTGCTTCAAAGGGCTCAGAGCTCCTGAAGACAAGTACTCATGGAAGAGGGGACAATGCTCCATATCATGACCTTATGACTTGCATCTGATACACCAGATGTATTCTCTTTTATATTTTCCCTTGTCTTGCTTCATATCTTTGACCTGCAGTGATAAGCTAGTTAGCTGACTCAAAATTTGACTCATACCTAAGTTGGGCTCTCCCATAGGGGCTGATTCTAGTTTCATGGCGATCTCCAATGTCTCGGCCTGTGAAGCAATCTTCTGTTGCATCATAGGGACTCTGATGTGTGGTAAGAGGGTAGCAATGAACCATTCTTTATTCTGTTCGTCTGGAATCTGAAAACTCAAATGACTTGTCAGGGTCTTAAACCTCTGATCAAACTCCCAAACAGGTTCATCTACTTTTTGCTTGATTTCTTTCAACTCTGTTATGCACTATGACTCCGAATTGGGTTTCTTGAATTCAACAATCAATGCAGTCTTAATCTTATTCAACAGTTTCGACTGTACAACTCCTTGGACAAATTTCATGTACCATATCAGTGTGCGGTCTCTTAGGGTAGTACTAAACTGAGCTCTCTTAACAACTTTGTCAGTGACATTCTTAATACTCCATACAGCTTCACATAAAAACTAGTGTTGATCAAGATCTTCAGATCCATCCCCCCTAAAGGTGGGTAACCTCATCTCATTTTCCATAGATCTTCCTAGGTTTCCTAACTAAGTATGCACTTAACCACTTGTACTAGTGCTCTGAGTGCTCTGATAAATTAGGTTACTCTGATTAATTAATGTTGTTAAAACAACATGAGGCGTAATATTACTTACTTCAACAATCTGCACAGTCTCTGAAGTTTCTAGTTCTTATCGGCGAGGTTATGTAGTCTTCTCTTCTTCTAGCCTGACGGACCCTAAATGTTCCTTGTTCAGTAACTCTTCTTATTCTCCATTGTAAAACCCTTCTTCATGTGATAGTGGTTCATGATTCTGCTCAAACAAGTTCACCAAGGGAACTTCTCTGAATATTCTCCCACTGTGCATATGTCCAACCTATGTATCGTTGTCGCTGTCTAAATTCTTGAACATTAGATTTTTCAATTTGACTCACTAATGTATCTTGAGGATGTTCTTCTCATGAAATATCATCTTGATCTTCAACTTCAAGAAGTGTAAAAATTTTCCTCTCGGTCCCTTAAAGAAATATCTCTCTACTTGGCTATATGATTCTACTCTGTCAATAGCAAACTCAGTGATATACCCTCCAATGGTACTATCAAACCAGTGATCTACTACTCTTAACACGACATTATCAACTCTCTTGACCTTCTTGATCAGCGTCAATGTCCAAACCAATGGAGGTCTAGATCTGATATCAAACTGGATATATGTTAATCTGGCTAGCCACTCGTATAGCTCCTTATGAATTCCTCCAAAGAAAATCTCGTGTATATCAGTAAAGATATACCTTCCCAACCAATCCTCTGTACTAATATTAGGGTTCTTATTCTGAGCTTCTGCAAAGTTCTTTTCTTGTTCTTCTATCCACATCTGAATTTTTGTCTTTGATGGAAACCACCTTGACATTCCCTTAAGAAGATCTCAGTCCCGACAATGGAACCATTTGTTGGCACAGGGGCAGACCCATGGTTTAGTTCTAACAGCGCACCAAACTACTAGCCCTTTCGGCAACACCTGCAAAGAAGATGCAGTCTCACCCGAAGTATCTATAGGGGGTTGCAGGACACAAGTGTCTACAACCAAAGGAAATGCAAAGTGGATCCAGAGCAACACTCTCACATAGATCTAGTTATTCTTTATCCTTCTTAATCCTACTGCACAAACTATATCTCAGATCTAACACAATATTGCATTAATAGTATATCAGAGATCAAAAGAACACAACAACATGATATACATGGTTCACCCTCTCCCTTGGGCTACGTCCACAGAATTGCGCTTTATAATATAGTAGATGAAATCATACAGTTCTATCTGCACTCTCACCTTGCAGATCTCTCTTTCTTTCTCTTCTCTCCCCACCCTGTGCACCCAACTGCAGGGTTGATCTTCTCACCTAGATGAATATCCTTACAACACAGACTTCTCTCACCACACAATGCTTCTCTCTCAATAATAACAACAATCACTCATCACAACATACTTGAACCTGAATGTGAACCCCTATTTTCCCCTATAGGTTCTTATTTAGACATTACTATAGCTCTTGAACATCCTTAGGCCAAAATCTAGGTGTCAAAACCCTAAATATCAAAACCCTAGGTCAACTTGACCGGCATTTTCAGGGCTTCACCAACCTATCTTTATTTCTTTCCTGCGAGGTGCTCCAAAGCATCCGTTAGTGGATTTTTCCGCTTGCTAAGTTTTCCATGATCCATCTTCCTTGATTATTTGTCTTCCTCGATCTCCTCATCCAACGACTTGCTTTATCTTACTTCGCTCTGTATTTTCTGCTCTTTTGGCCACTTCGACTCATTCTCAGTCAACCTTTCTTCCACGCAGTTCGCATTTCACCTTTTCTTCTATAATATTCACTTTCTTTCATAACCAAGGGCCAACATGAGTCGAAGGGGGCATGGACACCTTGGAAAACTATGGGAATCCTTGCCAAAATTATACTCATGTTCACACAAGGTAAAGGACACACGAAATATATAGCATTGATGTTGAGAACAGATCTCCCATGTCTTCATTCAAGTCATAGTTTATTGCATTGAAGGACAAATATTTAAACAAGACTAACAGTAATCATCAAGAGGACATAGTAACCAAGCATCTCCATCTCTCGCTGAGAAAGTTAATGAACAAAATGAGGAAGGTGTAGTATTGTCAAAGGAGTTTATTTTCCTTAGATCTATCGAAGGTGTAGGATTGTCAAAGGAGTTTATTTTCCTTAGATCTATCAATTGCTTCACTGAATCCCTGGACAATAGCTCAAATGAGGATTTGGTATGGAAAAGTGGGATATTAATAAATAGTGGCATGCAACTCATGCCAACTCTAGTAATTGTAGTAGGTGTGGTGTGTAAAGAAAAAATATCAACAAATAATATTGGTTTTGGGAGAGTGTATTTAGATGCATGAAGTGATGGGAATGGCAATGCAGGTATTGACAGGATGATTCTTTGGATGCCAAGTGTTGAAGAAATCTTTGATATTGTCATCCCTTGCTAAGTTATGTGCCACATTTTCATCTCCTAGTGTGTCGATGGCAATGTTTTAAAACTTAGACTCAAATTTGGAATCAATTGAGGGTCCACTCAAACTCGAAATGACTCAAACTGAACTAACTCAAACTGATCTAATTTCAATGGCTCGGTTTACTAAAAAATAAAAAAAGTAATAAAATTTTAATGAAAAAATATATTTAGAATATTCTAAACCATTAAAGACAATATATGCAAATTTTTCTCATGTATATACCCCATGTAAAGGTGAATATATCAAAATTGCATTGAATGCAATACATATTAACAACCAAATACATAATCAATGAGGCTCTAAATAGCCTCTAGAGTAAAAAAACATGCCACAAGCCATCGATCTAATACATAGTACATACTAACATAGTACAAGTCATTGATGAACATGATACGGATATGATTCCATTTCCATTCAAAGAAATGTTTCTTATTTTTGTAGTGGAAGTACATTAATTTTGTAGTGTCATAGCCATCGTTATGCCAATTAATTTGTGCCTCAATTTTAGTGCCTTGAGCTTGATAGTTTTCAAATCACAAAGTTGATGTCCAATTTCCCAAAGGAAACTTCGTTTAACAACATTAAAGGAATCCAACTCAATTTTTCGAGCTTGATTGAGTTGATGCCTATTCTTCGATTCCTTAGCTTACGGGTTTTGTTTTCCCCATCCCATAAGAAACTTGATGTTCCTCGAAAAGACTTACCACCATAAGATCAAACTTGAGGTGTTAGTAAGCCTAGAGAAAAGATTTCACACTTCAGTGACAGCTTGAATACATCCCTAACACTCCAGAAGTGAAACATTAAGTTTATAAGGCAATGTGGAGAAAAAAACACATGTCATTCAAGTGAGGAGAATGGTGTAAATCAGAAGGTTAATTGAATCTGTAACAAAATCATTGACAAAAACAAGCCTTAACATGTCTTGACTGACTTAGCTGAGTAGGTACAAACTCAACCAAGTAGGCTCAGATTGGTACTGAACCAATCGATTCAAGGTTTGACTCGAAGAATAGGAAGACAAGTCGAAGCAACTGAGGGCCAGAAACCCAGCTGTTGAAGTTGAAAGAACGCAAGGAGACTTAGAGAACTTATCCATGCAGGAGAGTAGAGCATTTACTCTAGAAACAATAAGAAAAGAAGTATTACCCTCTAACCCTATGAAAGACCCTCAGCAGTGCGAATTTACTATGCTAAGAGGAGATAAGAACAAGAATGGAAAAGGAAATACAAAGACGCAAATCATAGGAAAGAAAGATAGAAATCTCAGTAAGAAGAAAGAAAAACTAGAAAAATTGCAAGAGGTTCCAGAGAGGACTTCACAGAAGGAAGGCTTGCAGAACTTGAACCTCGCCGGAATAGCAGAAAAGTGCAGAATAGCACTTGACCACAGTGAAGCAATATGACTGTTGGAGGCATCCTGACCATTACAATGATGCTCCAAAACGGCTAGAAACGTAGTTATTGCCGGAATGTTCTCCATTGAACCATTGGGAATGCACCATAATGGATGGAATTGCATTAATTGAGGCATTCCTACCCATTGGAGGAGTCTATTAAAATGTTATCTATTTAACTCGTCGAATGTCTTACTATGGACACTTTTGCCAATTGTGATTATCCGAGCCCACAGAGAACTAGTTTCTTTCGCGCAATGCTTATTGATACCTCACCACCTATCCTGTTGCATTGAGTTTTTGTTCACCGACCTGAGATATCTGATCTTGAGCATGTATGTCGGGTGACTTTAGCATAGTAGAGAAATCCATCGAAGAGATTCTCATAGACCTCATGGCTGAGAAGGTCATGTCCACAGGAGCGCAAGCTTTGTCGACAAGAAGAGTGAAAGCATCCCCATCGACTGCACGTTGATCTGGACCCTCCCAAACTATGACATAAAAGAGAAGTAAGCATCGTGATGACTTGGCGAATACGAATCTCATCCCATCAATCATGCCTGACTACATCCCGCCTTTGGTTGGCGCGGTGAGTTGTGACAGTGTCCCAAGGGAATTCGACTATACATTGATCACTCTGTACCTCCCGAAGGGGATACGTGCAGTAGGACCATAGTTGGAGAGGATTCCGAGGCTTAAGATCAGTGACTTCAACTTGGGAGACCGAAAAAACTATGGCATGCTCGCACCACACAAGTATTTGACCAAGACAATGGGGAAAAAGTTGAAGATAATCCCCCAGCTATGGACCATGGACATCGCGAGGTCCACGATCCTCAATGCGATGAAGTTACCACACTTCGGAAGACATCAAGAGGTTAACGCATGCATTAAGCTCCTGATGTCGTGATTCCATGAATATTACCTGTGGTTGGATAGGTGCATCACAGTAGATCCAACGCTAATCCACTAGATCACTGGGTTAAGCATGCAAGGATCAGACCCATGGGATTTTTACCTAGGGAAGGTTGCAGATCGCGCCCTAGCACAAAAAATAAAATACACCTATGGTGATGTGGAGAAGGGGAAGTGGGGATATAAGGTAGCCTCCATCCATAATGGTGCAGTGCACCTAGCTTTCTAGTTGATCGCTAGTAAGCTCGTCAAGAAGAATAGGCCAATGCAGGTCACAGGGTTTGTCGTTGACCTCGCAGGAAAATGTGTTGAAGGACTGCAAATGAAATGGGTGAGTTACCTCATCAACCAGTTAGAGAAAGAATATCACAAAGCTCAGGATCAGGGCTATGAGTTTCATTTCAGTTGGTTGTTGATTCTCATTGCCTTCATTGATTGGGAGATGTTGGAAGGAGTGACCTTCCTTGAAATTGAGTCGTCCGAACCACTAGCTGTGAAGTTCACTACCCTATGGTACTCGAGTGACATGGAAAAGCAATGACAGTTAAACATGGTGTTCCACACCTATTATCTGCAGCTGAAGAGGGCCATTGAATTCTTCCTTCACATGACATCTAACACACTTCATAGGTTCAGGCCAATTGTGAAGTTCTGCGTAGACAGGCACTTCATCTATATCACTACATGCGGAGACGAACACATGTAAGCATGAGATGTTAACTGACGGTAAGTGGTCACTATCATTTTATGAATTATTCGGTGCATAAACCTCCAAATCAGTTGAACTAATTTAGAGTTCTAGTAACCCGGAGTCCCAGAGTGCCAAAGCTCTGAAATAAGATCTGACCGCCCATTGAGGAGGAAGATACACAATCAATATCCTAAAGCACAAAGTAATGTGCATTAAGATTAACATGGTAGAGGTAGTGTTCTTTTGATCTGAATCGTTGAATGGTGTAGCTACATGGAAAAAATCTAAACTATACACACTTCAACGAAATTTAGTCCGGGAGAATTGAAAGGTTATAAAATAACAAAACTACCGAAGTTGCGAAGTACCGAAGGAAATGATAGTCGTCCATATCATGATTGAATCCCATCGATTGGATAAGGATAAGAAAATTGTGAGAAGTGGTTCCTTTAAAATAATGATCATACCATTGATCTGAAATCGTGATCAATGATGAGGATTAAAAACTGTGAATTGAAGTTGTTCGAGATTTAACACTCCAGAAGATATCGCTTCGGAAATAACAAGAATTTGGTGAAGAGAAGAACATTTATGGAGTGTCAAAGCCCGAAGAAAACGGTCCTAGAATTGGACATATGGGGGCTAAAAAGAAAAAGGGAANGAAATCGTGATCAATGATGAGGATTAAAAACTGTGAATTGAAGTTGTTCGAGATTTAACACTCCAGAAGATATCGCTTCGGAAATAACAAGAATTTGGTGAAGAGAAGAACATTTATGGAGTGTCAAAGCCCGAAGAAAACGGTCCTAGCATTGGACATATGGGGGCTAAAAAGAAAAAGGGAAAGAATTTTGAAGCACGAAAGATGTGTTTCCAGCGACAAACATATAGTAAGATAAGGAGCTTAAAGAGGAATCACAAATGAAGAATAAACCTGAGGTTACAAACCCATGGTAATTTAAACATTGGGTTGAAGGAAGCCCTCATACAGAATTCATTTATGTAAACAACTTAATGTATGTAGAGTAATTCAACAAATATTAACACCATAACAATACAGAGAGTTGGTAAAAGCTCGAATATGACATGTTAGCGAACTAAGGACGCAGAGGAAGCATGGGAACGATATAATGAGTCGATCCATATATGTGATCAACTCATGAGGACAAAAATTGAATCATTGAGAAAGTTACATGATAAATTAATGAATAAAAGAAAAAGATTATTTATGTTAAAATTAAATGAAGAGGTGCAATGGTTCATGTCTAAAAGACACAATGGTTGAATCCTATACCTATTGAAATACTATATAAACCAGAAGTGGTGTTGAATCTAAAGTGTCTTGGTGGATTAAATATATGTATATATAATGGATTGAATGGAAGTTCATTCTATCAGGTTAGTGCCTATTTACAAGCTGAGTCTTGTTATGAGGGTTGGATTCCTCACATATCAGTTGGAACTGAGATCATCAAGTTGGGTTATTTTATGAGGGTTGGATTCCTCATTTCTCAGTTGGATATGAGAACTACAACCTAGGTCTTGTATCAGAGAGTTGGATCTCTCATATTCAGTTGAATTCAAAGATATTAAAGGATTGATTTTATATGTATTCATACAAGTTAGATAAATAAAAGAAATATATTATATCTACTTCATACAGTTTGTGTTTTAGATTTTAATGAATTATTAATTGAGATGCATATATCTTATTCAGTTAATTCAGTTGATATATGAGAATGTGAAAAGCAAGCAAAGTTTTAGACATTGATTCACCCCCCCCTCTCAGTGTCAAGTGTATATTTCAACACAAACACCCTTTAATTAGCATATGGTCAAGAAGCAGTCATGCCCATGGAGTTTCTTGTACCGAGTCTACACATTGCTACAATGACAAAACTTTTGTATTTCGGCATAGTAGAAGAAATATTATCACACTTATCGGTTTATCAGCAGATTCCATCGACAAGTAAAAAAAGCATGAGAAAAGGCATGGCATGATAGACACATCAAGAAGAAGAAGTCCCATACATGAGATCTAGTACTTCTTTAAGACATCAAGTTATTACAACACCCAAGAAAGTTCAAGACACACTGGCTAGGGCCATACATGATCAAATATGTGACTGACACAGGTGTTGTTCAATTAGAGCAGTTGGAATGACAAGTCACGGAAGGACTAGTGAATGGAAGCTGGATGAAACTATATAGGGGCAGTTTTCCTTCCGCACACTAGAGGATTTGCACAGGTTAAATATGTATCATAGTGTAATATAGGAAGAAAAGACGGAAAAAGCAATAAAAGTAGGTAAAATAGGAAAAGGTGAGAAACGGGTTAAGGAAAGAGGTCAGAAGTTGAGGAGGAAAAGAAGTTTCAGTTAGTAAGTAAAGAGGAAAATAAGGAAATTGTTGCATATGAGAGAAAATTCAATAGAAGGATGCACAGATGAAGGAACCAAAATTGCACAGAAGGAAGAGATCGCATAGAGAGGTGAGACTGTGCAGATGACAGCTAAGATAATTTAACACAATCCATGATGAGACGTGCAATAAAGAGTTATCATGAAGGAGAATTAGTGGCACCGCGTAACATTAAATACATAAGATATTGACCGATTGTAGAACCGAACAAAGAATTCTCTGAAGATACGGAGTAATGGAGCAATAAAAGAAGGTAATGAATGACAATTATTAGTGGATTAGATGGAGAGTTTAGGCGCGAAGGAAAACTATAATTGGCAATGCAGTATAAAAGCATGCAAAGGGCCAATGAGAGAATATTATTGTTCGTCAAAGCTTACATAGAGAGTTGAATATTATACATCCAAAGAGTCGAAGTTACGGAGCCAAAGTATAGATTAGATTTCCAGAACCAGTTGGAAGTTGAGACCAACATCGCAGAGGAAGATGGCACCTAAGGAAACAGCAGCATCAGCCTCAATACCAAAGAAGCCGTGCAGTTAGCCTGCAATGTTGTCGGTAGTGGAAGAAACACAAGAGGCCTCATGCTCAGCCGAAATATTTCCCAGGAATTATATCCCACCAAAACATCCATCAACAGAATAGGTCCATTTACAGAAGGAGGAAAGGTACCCATTAGTTGATCCATTGATTCCAGAGGGATCCATAGTGGAAGGGGATATGTTAGCTATGATACCAGCTCTGAAATATGTTGACCATGACATCATGGACAAAAATAATTTTCAAGATATTGTACCCAGTAAGTTTTTGATGAAATCCATTATTTATGAGACCCACATGATAGTCATAGAACCACATGGGTGGGATAGGGGGTGTCAAAAAGAAGGTATTCTAAACCTGTTCGATATACCACATTTTGGACAGAGATAGGCAATCAACCCATGTGTGAAAATGTTGCTAATTTGTGTGCATGGAGGATACATGTGGCTCGATAGGCCAGTATATATTAATATTTATTTAATAGTGTGCATTACAGGTATTTTTTTGCAGGAGAAGGACCCTGCACAATTTTTTTTTGACAAGAAGAATGAGAAATCTCTCACTGAGAGAATGAAGGAAAATTTTCATACATTCTATGGACAATGTGGTATGGAGGTCGCTAGCATATGTGACCCGATAGTAAGGTTTGTGATGCAAGCCTTAGCCTATAAATTATTGATGAAATGCATAAGATATCAAGTGCCAGCAGCAGTTATAGCAGCTGTAGAACAATGTGTAGAGGGTGTCTAGACAAACTAGGCAACCTTTTTGTTGAACCAACTTTTGATTGACTACAAGGAAGCACGAGACAAGGGACATAATTCCACTGCTCTTGGTTATTGATAATAATCATGCTATAATCTTGGAGAAAGTTGGACGATAGTCAGTTTTTGGGCGTCAAGGAGAAGCCTTGCTTAGTCGCACGCTATCAGAACCTTTGGTACACTACACATAAGGTGCGCCAAATGGACACTAATGTCATATTCTATATCTACAAGGAAACTATTAGAGATAGAATAGAGAGGGCCTTGATACCACCATATGTGATCAAGGAATACAAGGTAAAGGCGTGTTTTAAGTCAGGGCACCACCACATGTACGTTCAAGCGAATAAATAACCAAATCAATTGTGGCTTCCAACACAATATATATTAACAAAAGAGGAAATGGGAAAAATTATGGACGATTGGGACAATGAGTGGAAGATTCCACTTGCAGAGACATAGCCATCAGTGTAGACAAACCTAAAAATATATGATGTTGATGAGGAGGAAGAAGAAGAAGATGACTAGGACAAAGGGAAGGGCCCATAGGAGCCAATGCCACAACTAGCACTGCATAATGACAGAAAGAGAAAAGAGTTTGAGACAGGGAGAACCAAACAACAACAGCACAAGCACAAATCCATTAAGGAAGTGATTATTCAAGCGCTGACAGAAGAAGATTTTGAGAAGATAGGTGGCCAAGTAAAAGAAGTCACTAACAACGCATTTCATCATGTAGCACAAAAACACAAAGAGATGAACAAATGCATGCAGGCATAGATGGAAAAATTGTGACAACTATTAGAATCCATGAACATCACACCATGGCGATAAATGGAGGAAGAACCAACAACTAGAACTACCAACACTGAAGAGGTAGAATCAGTTATCTCCCAGTCTTTGGCAGACACGGGAGAGAGAAGTTTGATTAAGATAGAAACAAGGGAAAGCGAGTTCCCCACGACAAAAATGAAAGAACATACCAGGGAATTAGATCACATAGACCTAGTGCTATCACAACTACCAATGGAGATATTGCAAGAGCTACAGATGAGCGCAACAAAAGAGATAAATGTGTGCATTGAGAAGACATTCAGTGAGCTAGTAAATATTACAACAGAAAATGGTGTATTAGATACAGAGTACAAAAAAGTGAAACAGGAGCGTGATGAGGCCATGCAGAAAGTAGAACGAATGCAGTAGGCATTCGAGCGAGTATATCAAGAACTCCCAGAGGCATGGGACAAGAAGGAGGCCCCGATGGAAGATCATGTCACAAGGATAAGTGAATCCATTTAGGGCTTCTGCATATCCATAGTTGATCTAGAAGCACACGTGACACCAAGCACTCCACTTGAAGAGAGGGAGACGAGGAAGAAAACCGTAACAACATCTGTGGATAGTATAAACACTCTAGAATTAGAGTGTGTGAAATTGTATATAGAGACTATGGTTGTTTAGACACAACTAAGTGAATACATGGTACAACAAGAGATAAGTCAAAAGATTCAGACTACATAGGGGAAGGTGCATAAATTATAAGCAGTGATGAGCACATTACCGCTAGCAAAGGTGGTAACTACGATGAATGAGATTCGAAAGTTGTATTCAGAAATGAATCAGCTAAGGGTGAATCAGTAGGCTTGTGCAAAACAAATATAAGTGTTACAAGAAGAAGAATACATAGTGACAGTGACCCTAACAGCAACTCAAAGAATCATTAAACAAGAATTTGAGGAAGGTGTTGAGAAGGTGAAGGCTCACGTTAATGTTTGAACAGTAGACCAAATATTGAAGAATGAACTAGAAGTCAAGGAAAATGGCACAACAATGAAGGCGACCTTTGAAACATTCATGGCGCATTGGAAGAAATCCTGAGTGGCTTGGGACGAGCCACAGGTGAGTGTTGGGGGCCTATTGGAGAGGAATTCATATAAGTTTTGGGATTTGCACCAAAAGGAAGTCAAAGAGCACAATAGAAGGATATGCGATGGACTGGAATCCAAAAGGCGAAAAATTGTTATAAACCATTGGGTTTTGGGGGACATTTTTTCCACTTTTGTAAAGGGCTTAGCCCTATTTTTATGTATACATATGTAAAGGGTTTTTGGGTAAATGGGTTCGACATATGAGAATTCCCTAGTGCTTTTTGGGTAAGGGATTCAAGCAAAGAAAGAAGTTTGAGGTATGACTGAAGAGTGAACTCGCACTGCAGCAAAACGGCTAGCAAGGTTTGGGTAATGTTATTGTTGCATATATTTGTAGTGTGGTGCACAGTTGTAAGAGAATCATCAATGAATAATAATAGAAGCTAGTCATTGTGGACGTAGACCATGTTGGGAACCACATAATCTATGTGTTATGATGTGGTTGCATGTTGAGTTGTTTAATGTTATTGCGTAGTAATAATAATGCTTAACTAAGATGGTGAATGTGTTAGTCATATATGATGTTATAATTTCATGCATAGACTACGTTTAATTATAAAGTAGTTGTTAAGTAATGGGAATTGCGCACATGATTGAATGGTAGATAAGACATGAAGAATGCCTAACTTTCCCTCATCACTGAACTTTGGTTCCCGTTGTTGGATCATGTTGTCATTGATGCCAATGGTTTGATTGATTGATGTCATTGATTGATGTCAAGTGATTGATTGATGTCAAAGGATTGATTTA
>JASDQU010948862.1:63294-73347 GCA_032191745.1 Picea mariana
TTTATCACTTCTGTTCTCATACCTGGCCAATAGTATGAACTGCTCAATTGCGCAAATGTTTTATCATGACCGAAATGTCCAGCCAATCCTCCACTATGCTTTTCTTTCAAAAGGTTATCCCTCATTGAGAATTTTGGTATGCACAACTGATTTCCCTTGAACAACAATCTCTCTTGAATCGTATACTTTGTCCACTGACTCCTGTCTCTCAACAAAGTATTTTCACATGCTTCATATGCTTCCTTGAAATATGGATCATCACAATACATATCTTTAAGGTGTTCAAACCCCAAGGTCTTCACCTAAACCTCCCGCAGAATGAAACATCTCCTGCTTAATGCATCAACAACTTTATTAGCATTTCTAGCAATATGTTTTATGACAAAAGTAAAATTATGCATAAACTCATTCCACTTTGCATGCCTTTGATTCAACTTTTCCTGTCTAGTTATGAATTGTAAAGCTTGGTTATCGCTGTACAAGAAAAATTTCTGTGGGACAAGGTAGTGCCTCCATTTATTCAAGGCTTGAATTATGGAAAAAACCTCTTTATCATATGTGGAGTACTTTCTCTTAGTCTCATTCAACTTCTCACTGAAATATGCAACATGCCTATTATCTTGGCTCAAAACTTCTCCAATTGCAACTCCACTTGCATCACATCTCACTTGAAATGTTTTCCCGAAATTTGGTAAGACCAGAATTGGTTGTTCTGTTATCTTCTCCTTCAATATATTGAATCTCCTCTTGGCCTCCTCTGTCCATTTAAAAGACTTGTGCCTCTTCTTCACTGTATCCATCATTGGTGCATACATTCCACTGAAATATCTGATGAACTTCCTATAGAAACTTGCTAATCCATGGAAGCTTCTCACTTCAAACATACTCCTTGGTGATGACCATTCTTTGATTTCTTTCACCTTCTCTAGATCCATATTCAATTCATTTGAAGAGATCAAAAACCCCAAGTAAATGAGTTTTGTCTTCATAAAAGAGGACTTCTTTAGATTTATCACCAGCTTCTCCTGCTATAGTCTCCTCATCACTAATGTCAAGTGTCTCAAATGCTCCTCTTTAGTCCTACTAAAGACCAGTTTATCATCCAGATATACAACCACAAACTTGCCAATGAAAACTTTCAGTATTTCATTCATCAACCTCATAAAATTACTTGGGGAATTTGTTAATCCAAATGGCATAAAAATCCACTCATACTACCCTTCATTTGTCTTAAAGGTTGTTTTCCACTCATCACCTTCTCTCATCTGTATCTGGTGATATCCACTTTTCAAATCTATTTCAGAAAATAAATTCTCTCCACTTAAACAATCCATTAAGTCATCCATTCTTGGCAAAGGAAATCTATACCTGATGGTGATCTTGTTAATGGCTCTCGAATCTGTACACATTCTCCATCCTCCATCCTTCTTTGGACTCAACACAAATTGTACTACGAATGGACTCAAGATCTCTTTGACCAAACCATTGTCTAACAAATCACGTACTTGGTTCTTTACCTTCTCATTCTCTCGAGGTGTCAATATGTATGCTTCTTTGTTTGGCAGACTTTCTCTTGGTATCAAATCTTTTCTTGGTTTAGTCTTCATATCCACAGTCCTATGGCGAGGCTGCTAGTAATATCTTTTGGGAATCCACCATGCAGGAGGAGTACAACTCCCTCCTTGAGAACCAGACTTAGGATCTAGTTCCCCTTCCTTTAGGAAGGAAACTTGTCAGGTGCAGATGGGTCTACAAAACCAAGAGAGTAGAAGATAGACATGTTAGCAGATACAAAGCTAGGCTAGTTTCCAGAGGCTTTCAATAGGTGCACAATATTGACTATGATGAGACCTTCGCTCTAGTAGCAAAGATGGATTCCATAAGTTTGGAACTTTACATTGCCACATCCAAGGGATGGGAAGCCCATCATATGGACGTGAAGAATGCATTTCTTCACGACGATCTCTCTAAGGAGATCTATATGTTGTAGCCCCACGTATTTGTGTAGGATTCATCTTTGTTTTTTCGACTGAAGGAGTCTCTTTATGAACTCAAGTAGGCCTCGAGGGCATGGTATTCCAAGATGGACTCTAATGTAGGAGCATCGCTCCACCTCAACATGCTCCAGCCGAATAGCATGAGTGGTGCGCATTCAAGGAAGGGAGAGGCCCTGCCCTCTCATTTTTCCTTCAAAATCTAAATCAGGATTAAAGAAGTTAATGCTGTAAGGCTGGTAGAGCCAAGTTGTGCCTTCGCACAATGATGCAGACCCCTCCCTTCTCTCCTAAAGGGTCTGTGACCTCTCGGTCAAGGATATAAATCTCTTGAGCTGGTTTAGCTCTTTTAGGCCTTCAATGGCCCTGGAATGCTTTACACAGGTCCCTTCTTATCTTTAAGCATAGGTCCCATGGAACCTGCAGGTCCCTTCCTTGGCGCTTTTAAAAACTCCAAGTTTCTGGGCGTTAGCTCCCTTCCGCTAGTCCCCCTCCTTCGTGTGACCTCAGGATTTGGTCTGGGGATAAATCTTCTAGCGCTCTGCAACTTCAGGTTTCATCCACCTTGCAGGTAGCTATCCTCTCTCTACGTAAATTCCAAACTGACAGAATTATTCAGAACCAGATCTACGGTTAACAGTCCCTCCGAGAACCAATAGTAGCGATCTATTCACACTTCGTGACTTCAAACTTTAGGATTTTTGACTCCTCTATACTCCAGATCCTTCGATTCGTGAATCCCCGTAGGAACTCACCACTAACAACTGCGTAAATTTCCTAGATCCGATAGCCTGGGACGATTCCACTTCCTTTGAACGGATCTACGTTCCTGATGGACTTCAGGTTCCGTAACTTCGAAAGGTTTTCTTCTGCTTCAAACAAAAACTTCCAAATATGTGAAGTCTGAAAGACTTCAAGATGTAACCTCCTCGCAGTTTCTTGAGATCTAACGACAGTTCATCATTCCCATTCCTTCCGAAGAGATCTCAACCGTCACTTCATGAATTTCAATATATTTCTCCCTTCCTATTGATTCTTGGTCACTATCTCTCCTGAGCTTGACTTCGACACACTCCTTGTGAAATCGAAATTTCTGACGAATTTCAGACTTAGTGATTTCTTCAAAAGGAATCTCTCTATGCACTCCTTGCGCTTCAAAGTCCCATTCTTGACACTTAGTCAATTCTCAAATCTATGCACTCCTTGCAGCAGAATTATACGCAAGAATTTAGTTCTTGCGGGAGACTATGCACACCTTGCAACAGTTCCTTTGTACTCCTTGCAAAGAAATGGAATTACTATGCTATCCCTTCTGAGATTATGAGTCGAAACAGACTCTGTCACTCCTTGTATTGGGTTCTCACATAAGACTTCGTTTCTTGCGGCGGCTGTGCACACCTTGCAACAGTCTCTTTGCACTCCTTGCAAATAGAAGTTTCACGCTATCTCTTCTGATCTTTTGAGTCGAAACCAACTATGTCAATGCACTCCTTGCAGATTGTGTGCACACCTTGCATGAACTCAATGAATATAAACAATTGAAACTTATACAAACATCTCACAGTTTCGTATACTCAAAAACACAATTTATTCATTCATGAAAAAAAAATAACAGGGAATTGTAAACAGTAGCAACACCATGCATTGGATAAATTTCCCTCTGTTATATTCATTCAAAAGAAAAAATGGCTACAACTATGATAAACTAAAAACTGAGCAAATTCCTACTAACTCGCAGAAGCCTCATTCGGGCGTACAAAACCTCTATTTATCTCAGAGGGTTCTTAGGGTTCCCTTCGACTACTCGTTTAGTCGAAAACAAAGCCTAACTTCTACCTAAGTTCCATTACATTAAAGAATAGGAGTGAAAATCCCATATCACTCATGATCTTTCAGCTCCCAAGCATTTGATCTTCTTCAGTTTCGATCATTTCAAAAAGGTTTGTAGGAAAAGGCCAACGATTAATATTCTAGAATGGTTCAAAGGCGCCAATTTGTCCTGCCACGCGTGCTTGTTGACGATGCTCCTGCATCATACTCCCCTGGACAAAAATTCATGGACTCCTGTCCATGAGCTCCTACACTGACTTTCCATGCTTCTGGATATCAGATTCATTTTCCCAACTGGCATATTCTATCGGGTGTCCCTTCCACTTGACCAAATATTCAAAATAAGTCTTCCTTCTGGTCTTATTTCCAATCCTCTGATCAATGATCTTCTCCATATGTGGTTTATTTTCCATAGACATCTGCTTCTCCCACTGAATCTTCTCTTGATATTCTAATCTCTCTATGTCATCTTCCCTGTAAGGATACATGTCTGATATGTTGAATATGGGTGATATGCCCACATCCTTTGGTAGCTCAATCTCATAGGCATTTGCATCAAACTTCCTTAAGATTTTAGATGGTCATATATTCTTCATTTTCAACTTGTTATATGTTCCCCTTGGGAACCTTTCCTTCCTCAAGTGTGCTAAGACTTGATCTCCCACTTCAAATTGAAGTTCTCTTTTGTGCTGATCAACTCTGCGTTTATACTCTGCATTTCTGTTCTGCAACTTCTCTCTGATCTGGCTATGGAGCTTCTGCATTTCTGCAACAAAATGTTCTTCTCCAACACTTTTGAACGCACTCTTTTCTAAGTCTCTCAATGCACATACTCCTCTTGGCTGCATTCCATACAATATTTGGAATGGGATTTTTTCTGTGCTCCTGTTTGGTGAGTCATTGTATGAAAATTCTGCTTGTGGCAGAATTTGATACCACTGATTATGATGCTCAGTGACCATACTCCTCAATAAGTTTCCCAAACTTTTGTTCACCACCTCAGTCCATCCATCTTTCTGAGGGTGATAAGCTGAGATGCAAGAAAAATCTGTCCCCAACTTCTTCCATAGTGTTCTCCAGAAATGAACAACGAATTTTGTGTCTCTGTCTGAGACAATGCTCCTGGGCAGTCCATGAAGTCTCACAACTTCCTTGAAAAACAAATTTGCAACATGTGTTGCATCACTAGTCTTCTGGCATGGGATAAAATGTGCCATCTTTTAAAATCTATGCACCACCACAAATATGGAATCACATCCTCTTTGTGTTCTTGGCAGTCCCAACACAAAATCCACGCTTATTGCATCCCAATGCCTCTCTGGTATTGGCAATGGTTGATACAATCCAATGTTCCGTCTTTTACATTTTGCATGTTGGCAGATTCTACATTCGTTCACAAACTTTATCACTTCTGTTCTCATACCTGGCCAATAGTATGAACTTCTCAACTGTGCAAATGTTTTATCATGGCCGAAATGTCCAGCCAATCCTCCACTATGCTTTTCTTTCAAAAGGTTATCCCTCATTGAGAATTTTGGTATGCACAACTGATTTCTCTTGAACAACAATCTCTCTTGAATCGTATACTCTGTCCACTGACTACTGTCTCTCAAAACAGTATTTTCACATGCTTCATATGCTTCCTTGAAATCTGGATCATCACAATACATATCTTTAAGGTGTTCAAACCCCAAGGTCTTCACCTGAAACTSCTGCAGAATCAAACATCTCCTGCTTAATGCATCAACAACTTTATTAGCATTTCYAGCAATATGTTTTATGACAAAAGTAAAATTATGCATAAAATTAATCCACTTTACATGCCTCTGACTCATCTTTTCCTRTCTGKTTATGAATTGTAAAGCTTGGTTATCRCTGTAGAAGACAAATTATTGTGGGACAAGGTAGTGCCTCCATTTCTTCAAGGCTTGAATTATGGAAAAAACCTCTTTATCATATGTGGAGTACCTTTCTCTTAGTCTCATTCAGCTTCTCACTGAAATATGCAACAGGCCTATTATCTTGGCTCAAAACTGATCCAATTGCAACTCCACTTGCATCACATCTCACTTGAAATGTTTTTCTGAAATTTGGTAAGACCATAATTGGTCGTTCTGTTATCTTTTCCTTCAATATATTGAATCTCCTCTCGACCTCCTCTGTCCATTTAAAAGACTTATGCCTCTTCTTCACTGTATCCATCATTGGTGCATACATTCCACTGAAATCTTTGATGAACTTCCTATAGAAACTTGCTAATCCATGGAAGCTTCTCACTTCAAACATACTCCTTGGTGACGACCATTCTTTGATTTCTTTCACCTTCTCTAGATCCATCTTCAATTCATTTGAAGAGATCACAAAACCCAAGTAAATGAGTTATGTCTTCATAAAATAGGACTTCTTTAGATTTATCACCAGCTTCTCCTGCTGTAGTCTCCTCATCACTAATGTTAGGTGTCTCAAATGCTCCTCTTTAGTCCTGATAAAGACCAGTATATCATCCAGATATACAACCACAAAATTTCCAATGAAATCTTTCAGTATTTCATCCATCAACCTCATAAAAGTACTTGGGGCATTTGTTAATCCAAATGGCATAACAAGCCACTCATACTACCCTTCATTTGTTTTAAAGGATGTTTTCCACTCATCACCTTCTCTCATCTGTATATGGTGATATCCACTTTTCAAATCTATCTTAGAAAATAAATTCTCTCCACTTAAACAATCCATTAAGTCATCCATTCTTGGCAAAGAAAATCTATACCTGATGGTGATCTTGTTAATGGCTCTCGAGTCTGTACACATTCTCCATCCTCCATCCTTATTTGGACTCAACACAGTTGGTATTGCGAATGGACTCAAGCTCTCTTTGACCAAATCCTTGTCTAACAAATCCTGAACTTGGTTCTTTACCTCCTCATTCTCTCGAGGTGTCAATATTTATGCTTCTTTGTTTGGCAGACTTTCTCTTGGTATCAAATCAATATGATGGATGATACTTCTGATGGGTGGGAATGAGTTAGGAAACTCATCCACTACTATGTCAAAAAAATTCTCTGATAGTTCCTGAACTTCTTCAGGCAAATCATCCATCGAAGTGCTTGTAAGGACAAATTTGGGTTTCCTCACCACAACAAACTGCATCTCCTGTTCCTTCTTGAATTCTCTCAGGAGTTCCTTCCCACTCATGAGAAGTATGCTTGTGCTGGATTATTCTTTTACTTTCTTCTCCTCTATTGGTAGCAACATGCATGTCATACCATTCTTCTCCAAGGTGTATGCATTTTATTTTCCATCATGAATAGCATTTATGTCAAAYTRCCATGGTCTTCCCAATGAAATATGACATACATCCATGGGAATTACATCACACATAATTTCATCTCTATATCCTCCTATATTAAATTCAACGAGGCATTGTTTAGTGACCATTACCTGGTGTCCTTTATGAAACCATGAGACTTTATATGGCTTTGGATGTGTAGTTGTCTCCAACTCCAACTTCTCCACCATCTCTGTGGATACTAAGTTATTAGTGCTCCCACTGCCAATTATCACCTTGCATACCCTGTCTTTAGTCTTGCAAGCTGTCCTGAATAGACTGTTCCTCTGCACTGGATTTTCAATTTCTGCCTCTATTTTTAAGAGAACCTTTCTCAACATCAGGGGTGTTCCATCCTTTGCTCCTTCTGCTTCAACATTCCTTTTTTGTACCTCCAGAATGTGAGCTTCACCTCCTCCTTCTTTCTTTTTCTTAGAACACTCCCAAGACATGTGTCATGTCTTTCCACAAGCATAAAACCTTACTTCTCCTTCTATGCTTCTTCCTCTTCCTCTAGAAGAACTTATTCCACCACCTTCTCTTCCTCGGGAACTTCCTCCTCTTTCCGAGTGACTATGTGGTTTCTCTGTCTCGTCTTTGGTTTTATGTGCCTTGTCATGGGAAAATTCATTGCCTTTGTTCGATCTTCTACCTCTGCCTTGTTGGCTTTGTTTTCTGGCAAACTTCTTTTCTGCCTTCAGTGAAATATGATAACCATCCTCCACTGTCCTCACTAAAATCATGCTGATCTCATCCTGGATTTCATATCTCAAGCCATTTATATATCTAGAAACCTTTTCTTCATCTTTCTCTCTTTGTCCTATCCTGATATTCAGCTTGTAGAACTCCTCGGTGTACTCTTTTACTGTCATAGCCTTCTGTCTCAGGTTCTTCAACTTCCTGAATAGATTTATCTGACAATCTTTGGGCATGAATTTATCCCTCAACTTGCCTACCATTCTGTCCCAATTCTTGATCTTCTGTTTTCCTTTGCTTCTCATTTCATCCCGCAGTTCATCCCACCATAGCGCTGCATGTCCATTTAGCTTGGTGACAACATGTCTCACCTTTTTCTCCTCATCAAAATCTTCATAGTCGAAATATTTGTCCATGGATTTTATCCAATCCAATAGTTCTTCAGCATCCAAATTGCCTTCATACATTGGGACTTCTATCTTGTCTCTATCTCCCAATATAACAACTACCCTCATCAAACGTTCTTTGACAACATTTTCCCTTGCATCTTCTTCGATTTCTACTTCTTCACTCTCTTTATCACTGATGTCCCCAACATCAGGTGCCCTCCTCTGCATTGCCTCCATCACCTCTAATCTTGTACAAAGCTCCCTCATTTCTCTTTCTACAACGCGATTAGCTAAAGGTGGCTCCACTCATCTCCTCGGTGGAATTGTGCTGACTGTCTCTCATGCACAAAGTACAAATTCGAGATCCTTTGTCTCCTCTCTCCTTTGCTTGCTATCTACAAGCAAAATTTCTTCTCTAATACCACTTGATGCAAACCCCTTCCTTCTCTCCTAAAGGGTCCGAGACCTCCCGGTCAAGGATATAAATCTATTGAGCCGGATTATCTCTTTCAGGCCTTCAATGTCCCTGGAACGATTTACATAGGTCCCTTCTTCTCTTTAAGCGCACGTCCTGTGGAACCTGTGGGTCCCTTCCTTGGCGCTTTTACAAACTCCGAGTTTCTGGGCATTATCTCCCTTCCACTAGTCCCCCTCCTTCATGTGACCTCAGGCTATGGAATGGGGCTAAACCTCCTAGCACGTGGGTAACTGACCTCTCTCTACGCGAATTTCGAACCAACAAAATTACTCAGAACCAGATCTATGGTTAATGCTCCCTCCGAGAATGAACGATAGCTATCTCTTCACACTTCGCGACTTCAGAATTCAGGATTTTTGACTCCTCGATACTCTAGATCCCCCGATTTGTGAATCCTCGTAGGAACTCATGACTAATGACTGCACAAATTTCCCAGATCCAATGGCCTGGGATGATTCCAGTTCCTTCGAACGGATCTACGGTCTTGAGGGATTTCAGGTTCTGTAACTTCGGAGGTTTGATTCCCCTTCAAACAAAAACTTCCGAATATGTGAAGTCCTTCGGACTTCGAGATGTAACCTCCTCACACTTTCTCGAGATCTAACGGCGGTTCATGATACCAATTACTTCCGAAGGGATCTCAACCGTCACTTCATGACTTTCAATATATTTCTCCCTTCCTATTGATTCTCGGTCACTATCTCTCCTGAGCTTGACTTCGACGCACTCCTTGTGAACTCAAAATTTCTGACGAATTTCGGACTTAGTGATTTCTTCAAAAGGAATTTCTCTACATACTCCTTGCGCTTCACAGTCCCATTCTCGACACTTAGTCGATTCTCAAATCTTTTCACTCCTTGTAGCATAATTATACACAAGGATTTAGTTCTTGCGGGTGACTATGCACACCTTGCAACAGTTCCTTTGAGCTTCTTGCAAAGAAATGGAATTCCTATGCTATCCATTCGAGTCGAAACAGACTCTGTCACTCCTTGTAGCGGGTTCTCGTGTAAGACTTCGTTTCTTGCAGCGACTGTGAACACCTTGCAGTAGTCTCTTCACACTCCTTGCAAATAGAAGTTTCACACTATCTCTTCTAAGCTTCTGATATGAAACGACTCTATCAACGCAGTCCTTGTGGATTGTGTGCACACCTTGCACAGACTCAATGAAGAGAAACAATTGAAACTTATACAAACATCTCAAAATTTTGTATACTCAAAAACACAATTCATTCATTCATGAAAACAAAATAAGAAGGAATTGTAAACAGTAGCAACACCATGCATTGGATCAATTTCCCTCTGTTATATTCATTCAAAAGAAAAAATGCCTACA
>JASDQU010948863.1:0-24575 GCA_032191745.1 Picea mariana
TGGCTTCGCTAGGAGTTGGCCTAGACGGAGGAGTTGAGGATTAGGTGACAGCACCTTAACTCTCACTTGCCCCCAAGGACACACCGAGTGGATTGAAGATTTCTTCCACGTCTCCCAAAGGTGTGTATAAGGCGGCAACAACAGGTAACCCCTGTAAGTGAATCTGTCATTATCCATTGATTAAACTACCAATCCTGTGAGAATGACACCCAATGCAACCGAACACTGGAGGAACACTAGCACAAAAGAATTTTTGAGGTCCTAATAGGCTACCAACTAGGTTTGTCTTTGACCTCAAGTTGGCTCTAAGTTTCTGCTATCACAAAAGTCTTTGTTGTTGTTTTATAACAGCAAACTGTTTAGGAACTTTACTGTTGTTCTGTTACGGTTACATAGCCTTTTAAGGTGCTCTAGCATGTAGTTTTTGTAGCCAATAGGTTAGTACATGCAAGCCTTAAATATGTAACACACCTCAAGATCTTTACAACTGAAATAATGATGTTCTAAACTCTAGCATACATGAAAATGAACACCGGTATTTTTGGTCAACATGACCCTAGATTAAAACCCCCCCGGGGAAAACCAGTTTGGAATATAAGTCTATATATGTGATGTAAAGAATGTGAGATACAACAAGTACATGGAACAAAAGAACCTGATACTATGGCAGCCCCTCTCAATCTACTATACAAGTTCCAGAAGGTAGATGCACCCAAGCATGGTGCATCCTTCTCCCTTGTTGCTCAATCTCACTGAAAGCTTGCTCCCTTGCTGCTTGAAGCTCTGATCAAGAAACCTTTTCACACAAGTCTGACCTTGTGTGTTACCTTTCCAACAAAACCCTCCTCAAAGCAATCTGACAAGTGCAAGTCCTCCCTGCTATCAGTGCGCCCTCCTCCTATAGTGCGCCCTCCTCCAAGCAAGCATGAACACCGCAAAACAATGGAAGCCAAAGCCTCCTAGAGACCTCCATGGAAGGAGGCGCCCTTGAAACCCTCGTCCTCTGCTTCCATCCTCATCTCCATAGATCTACTCTTCCTCTCCAAGTGAACAATAGAATGAATTAGCCTCTCTTTTCCCTATGCGCCCTTCTTATAGAATCATAAGGAAACCTAAAAGATGGATGGTTGAGATCACTCCATCCCATCTCTAATCAAAGGTTGAGATCTTCCAAAAAGAATCTCAACTCAAAACCCAATTTGGGTTTAGTTTATATAGTTCACTTTATGTCCCTCAATTCACCCACAAAGTGAATTAATAGTCACGTTTCACTTAAGTGACAAATTTCACCCTTTTGACTTAGGAAAATATCAAAGTGAAATTAGACATAAAGTATAAGGCACAATGGGTCAAATATTGCCCTCTTGTGGTTAGAGACCCACAACCACAAGGGGACCACTTCCCTTGGTACACAAATCTCAACAAGCACCTCGAGTCTTATGTCCTTTGAAGACTACGCCTGGGCCATTCACCACATGTACACCCCTGTGACTGAATGTTTGCCCGATGCTGCCTCCTGGAAAACCATCGGCACCTCGAGTCTTATGTCCTTCGAAGACTATGCCAAGTCCATTCTCCACTGGTCAAATCACCATGACCAATCTCGAGAGAATGTTTGTCGATGCTGCAAAACATCAACATTTATCATTGCATGAAGTCCTAAACAACTCATGTTGCGATGTACGAAGATTTTGAACAATGAAGTTGACATGAAGAACATAAGCACTTGGTAGGTTGTTGATGAAGTTTTTCTTGTACAAGGGACTTACATTTTGAAGATTCAAAAGAGAATTCCTGCGCAAATGTCTGTGGCTTTGTATCTGAGATACTCGTCACCATCGCCGAATAGGACCCAAGCCTCTCTAGTGCATTGCTCTCTCTGAACTGTCTCTTGGGCTCTCCTACGTTCTCCTTGGCTTCCTTCAGGGTCTCCTGAAACCATCTCGATTTCCTCTTCCCTGAAGTAGTCAAAGGAGAAGTAAGATCTCCCTGCCCAAGAGTATCTGCCTCAGGCCTAGACTCAACACTCTGAGATCTTGAAGCCTCTGCACCCTCTGCCTGAACTGTCTGTGACTGTGAACCTGAAGCTGTGCAAGGTGACCCTATCACCCCTGAAACTGGTGTACCAGAAACTTGAGGTTGTGCTCTCTCTAAGACATCAATCTGTGCCTCTGCATCATCCTCAACACTAACTCTCAACTCGAGAGATCTCTGAAAAGCCTACCCACCTCAAATCTAACATCTCTACTCACCACCACTCTCCGGAGTGATGGAGTGTAAATTCGGTAGGCTTTGGAGACCTCTGAGTATCCAACTAGAATCCCCTACTGGGTTGTGGGGTCTAGCTTTATCCTCCTCTTTGAGGGGACATGAGAATAAGTCAAGCAACCAAAATTCCTGATGTGATCGACATTGGGCCTCCTACCAGTGAAGGCCTCCTCAAAAGTCATCTTCCCCAAAATCCTGTGGGGACTCCTGTTCTGCAGGTAAACTGCAGCAGTACTCGCCTCTGCCCAAAGGTATAGAGGCAAACTCTCATCATGCAGCATAGATCTCGTTGCACCTGTAATCGCCTTGTTTTTCCTCTCGGCAACCCCGTTCTATTGGGGGTTGTAAGGCACAGTCATCTGTCTTTTGATCCCTGCACGGGAACAGAAGCCTATAAACTCACTGGAGGAATACTCACCTTCGTTATCTGAACACAAGACCTTGATCCTCTTTCCTGTCTGGTTCTCCACAAGAGCTTTGATCTCTTGGAACCTCTTGAAGAGCTCACTCTTGGTCTTCAGAAAATAGATCCAGGTTTTCCTGGAGTAGTCATCAATGAATGTGAGATAGTACTCACGACCACTCAAGGACGCATGAGACATAGGACCGCACACATCGGTGTGTACTAAATCCAGTACCCCAGCTGATCTTTTGTCACTGTTGGGAAAAGAAGCCTTGGTAAACTTACCAAGCACACACCCTCTGCACACATCCTGATGCTCTGAACTTAACTGTGGCACACCTGTCACAACATCTCTTAGTCCTCCAAGAGCCCCATGATGAAGGTGAGCCATCCTCCGATGCCATAAGTCACATAACTAACTGTTTTTGTCGCTACTCATTGTCAAAGCATGAAGTGGGCGAAAAAGTAATCTGAACAGTTTCCCATCCCTCAATCCAATCACCTGCCCTGAGGTGAAACAGGACCCCTTAGGTTGTATGAGGACCTATGTCCCTCTGAAGGACACCTCAAGACCCCTATCCTGGAGGATGGAAACTAATATCAAATTCTTCTTCAACCCAGGGACGTAGAGAACATCCCTGAATGAAATAGGTGGCAAGCCATCTCTCTGAAAGATAACTATGCCAATCCTAGCAACTTTGACTAAGGTGTCATCACAAAGAGCAATCTGCATCCTGACCTCTATATCTCTGAGATCAGTAAAATGCTCCCTCACACCAGTCATGTGGATTGAAGCCCCGTTGTCTATGTACCAGATACTGGGTGTCGTCTCAACTGAAGTGCAACAAATGAGAAAGGCACACTCCCTCTCAAACTCTGTATGAAACTCTGCCTCCTCTGTTGTAGTTGTCGAACCACCCTGCTTCTTCTTCCTGTTAGGACATTGTCCATCATAGTGCCCCATCCTCTTACAAGCAAAGCACTTCACTTTGCTCATATCTCTCTTATGCCCACTACTGCTCTCTCCCTATGGCTTGGCCCCAAACTTGGGACCTGGTCGTGCACCCTTGCCGACCTTCTTCTTGCCCTTTGCCCAAAGAGCAAGATCCTCATCACCCTAAGGTGTTCGTTGTTGTCCAGAAGTCTCTGAGGTGAGTCTCGTCTCCTCCAGTACGAAATCATCCCAAAGTCTCTCCCGAGTAGGCATAAGTTCTCGGGCAACAATGCCTTGAACAAATGGACCCCATGGTTTGGTAAAGTTGTTTAAAGTAGTCCTCACCATAAAGTCTAGATCTACTATCTCTCCGACGGCTGCAAGCTCATCTCTGATCTGAGTGAATCTGCCAAGATAAGAAGTAACTGACTCAATCTTGAGCATCTGAATGCTCCTGAGTCTCTCAAACAGAACCATCTTCCAATTCTGGTTAGAGCTCTGGTAAAGCTTGCACAAGGATGCCCACATATCATATGCAAAGTCTTTACCAGGCAAGTGGGGTATGATGTGATCCTTCACTGAATCACATATAGTTCTCTTTGCCTTGTTGTTCCTCTTCCTGAACTCTTCCACCAAGATGGGAGCAGTGGCAAGAGGAACAACAACAGGAACCTGAACTATATCCCATAGTTCTAAGTCCTCTAGGAAAAAGATAAGTCCGGTCTTCCAAGGGGACTAGTTGCTAGCTTCGGCTAGCCTATCCTCTGCTCGCATCTGTGATACTGACATGACTGCCCACTGTTCTCACTACGATGCTCCAACTGCAAAAGAACACTGCCTCACTCCTGTCAACACAGATGTGAAAAGAGGCAATAGAACTACAACCTCATTCCTAGCAATATAGGTGTGAAAAGAGGTTGTGAAAAAACAGCCTCACTCCTAGCAAGTAGGTGTGAAAAGAGGCTGAGTAAATGTCCACAAATTGTCCTACAACTGTCCACAAAAATTCTGCCAACAAGCTGCTACAAATTACTGTCTAGTAGCTGTCCAGAAATCTGCCCACAAGCTGTCTAGAACTGTCCAAAAATCAGCAAGATTAGGCCACCAAGGGCTCTGATACCATGAAGAATTTATGAGGTCCTAACAGGCTGCAAACTAGGTCTGTCTTTGACCTCAAGTTGGCTCTAAGTTTCTGCTGTCACAAAAGTCTTTGCTAATGTTTTATAACAGCAAACTGTTCAGGAACTTTACTGCTGTTCTGTTATGGTTACATAGCCTTTTAAGGTGCTCTAGCATGTAGGTTTTGTAGCCAATAGGTTAGTACATGCAAGCCTTAAATATGTAACACACCTCAAGATCTTGACAACTGAAATAATGTTGTTCTAAACTCTAGCATACATAAAAATGAACACAGGTATTTTTGGTCAACATGACCCTGGATAAAACCCCCCCGAGGAAAACCAGTTTGGAATATAAGTCTATATATGTGATGTAAGGAATGTGAGATACAACAAGTACATGAAACAAAAGAACCCGATACTATGGCAGCCCCTCTCAAGTTGCTATACAAGTTCCAAAAGGCAGATGGCGCCCAAGCATGGTGTGCCCTTTTCCCTTGTTGCTCAATCTCACTGAAAGCTTGCTCCCTTGTTGCTTGAAGCTCTGATGAAGAAACCCTTCCACACAAGTCTGACCTTGTGTGTTACCTCTCCAACAAAACCCTCCTCAAAGCAATCTGACAAGTTCAAGTCCTCCATGCTATCAGTGTGCCCTCCTCCTATAGTGCGCCCTCCTCCAAGCAAGCATGAACACCACAAAACAATGGATGCCAAAGCCTCCTAGAGCCCTCCATGAAAGGAGGCACCCTTGAAACCCTCATCCTTTGCTTCCATCCTCGTCTCCATAGCTCTACTCTTCCTCTCCAAGTGAACAATAGAGTGAATTAGCCTCTCTTTGCCCTATGCGACTTTCTTATAGAATCATAAGGAAACCTAAAAGATGGATGGTTGAGATCACTCCATGCCATCTCTAATCAAAGGTTGAGATCTTCCAAAAAGAATCTCAACTCAAAACCCACTTTGGGTTTAGTTTCCATAGTTCATTTTATGTCCCTCAATTCACCCGCAAAGTGAATTAATAGTCACGTTTCACTTAAGTGACAAATTTCACCCTTTTGACTTAAGAAAATGTCAAAGTGAAATTAGACACAAAGTATAAGGCACAATGGGTCAAATATTTCCCTCTTGTGGTTAGAGACCCACAACCACAAGGGGGCCACTTCCCTTGGTACACAAATCTCAACAAGCACCTTGAGTCTTCTATCCTTTGAAGACTACGCCTAGGCCATTCACCACATGTACACCCCTGTGAGTGAATGTTTGTCCGATGCTGCCTCCTGGAAAACCATCGGCACCTCGAGTCTTATGTCCTTCGAAGACTATGCCAGGGCCATTCTCCACTGGTCAAATCACCATGACCAATCTCGGGAGAATGTCTGCCCAATGTTGCAAAACATCAACATTTATCATTGCACGAAGTCCTAAACAAATCATGTTGCGATGTACAAAGATTTTGAACAATGAAGTTGACATGAAGGACATAGGCACTTGGTAGGTTGTTGATGAAGTTTTTCTTGTACAAGGGATTTACATTTTGAAGATTCAGAAGAGAATTCAATGTATAGAAGGGAGCAGTGATCTAGGGTTATATTTCTTCAGGTTCACAAAGGATCAACATGATGTTGAAACCATTACACAAGGGAAGTTCGAGATACAGAGTAAGAGACTCGGTTTGAGAGAGAACAGTCTCCTCACAAAGAGGGTGTTAGTTTTACATGGTTGCTCAATCAATGCTCTCCCTCAAAACAACTTGGTGCACTTCATTGGATCTATTGTGCCTCAGTTTCTGTGCAGCAAAGAGGTTTGTGTGTGAGGGCACAATAGCCTTTAGTAGGCATCCTAGTAATATAGGCGCATGCATGCCCCATCCTTATTTAGAAGTGTTGTTCCAAGTATGGAAAGCACTGGTTTTTTATTATTTTTGGCTGGTTGTTAGTTCTAGTTAGTTGTTCTATTTTTAGACTAGGCACCTTGTATGAGAAGGTTTAGATTTAGCTAGCATGTAGATCTCAAGGAGGCTAGTGCATGCTGAGTTGACTTATCTCCTTGAGGATGCTTTATTCTAGGAAGTCACTCATGCAAGACTAGGTGTGTTAGTCTAGGCAGCTTTCCACATACAAGTTGGGTGCACTTCTCTCGGAAACTTGGGTTAGGTTTTAGGCACCCCACTTGGTATTTATACTGTGAAAAATTCAGCCCTAGGTGACTAAAGTCCTTATGATCTCAATCCAACAAGTAGATTGCTAAATTTAATTAACGCAGAAATAAATTTCATACCATAGCATTAATCACACAATAGCTGGAAATCAAACAGCGGAAGCATAAAAATTAATTTCACACAACACACGTAATTACTCCTTCAACACTAGTTTTTCATTCTTTCGAAAAACTTGCAAGGAAACCCCCCCGAGGTGCCCAAAAAACAACACTGTGGGATACCAAAAAACACCCCAAACTTAGAAGAACAACTTGTTGGGAGAGTACGGCATGTTGCACAGCTGTACGGACGCCAGTACAATTATGCCTATATGACTGTACATTTCTGTATGGTATTGCCCGTACAACTGTATGGAACTGCACAAACTGTGTGCTGACGGAAATGTCTCTTACCTGGCTGCCTGCTCTCTCTCCCTCTATGTTGTTCAACCTGCTCAACTACTAAACTGTTTTAAGTGTCTTTGAACTCTCTATCTTGACCTGTCTTTATAGTTTTGGATGAGACCAAAACCCTAATCTATTTCTAAGATTACTCCTAGTCTCCTAGTCTAAGTCATGCATGCATGAAATACACTTTTTAGACTCAACTGCTAAAATAAGACTTTCACTTTTTAACTAAACTGAATTACAAAATAGAATTTACTTTTCAAAAATAGAATTTCTTTTTTGAAAATTACTTTTCGAAAATATCTTGAAGTACTTCTTGCACGTTCACACTGAAGTTGGGTGGAAGTTCCTATCTGAACTATAATTCTCAACACTCCCTCTTAGCAAGGAAGGAATTCTACACCAATACAAGTAGATCTCTGAATGTCTCAAACTTCCCTCTTGCCGAGGGTTTGGTCAAAGTATCAGCTACCTATTGATCCGTCGGAATATACTGAAGCTTCACTGCTCCCATTTGAATCCTGTCTCGTTTGAAGTGATCTCTACGCTTTGCTAAGCTAAGTGCCACGGAAGTCTGCTTCCTGCTGAACCAAGATACCATTGTCAATCCCAAGCTAAAGTAGCACCCTGAGGTGCTCTTCCTTTCTATTGTACTGCCTACCCAATCTAAGTCTATATACCCTTGCAACTTCACTTCACCATCTCCAAGATATCTCAAACCATACTTTATTGTGCCCCTCAAATACCTGAGCACATGTTTTGTGGCTAACCAATGCTCCTACCTTGACTCCACCGTGAACTAACTCAAGGTGATCACTACAAAACATATATTTGGCCTAGTGTTGACCAAATACATCAAAGAACCTATCAGTTGCCTATACAACATGGGATCCACTAACTCTGAATCTGAAGTTATCACCTTCTTCAGATTAGTGATCATGGGTGTGGCCATAGGTTTGCAGTCCTCCATCTCAAACCTCTTCAAGTTCTAAATTGCATACTTACCTTGCCCAAGGAAAATCTCCCCTAGTCTCTACCAAACCTCCAATCCTGAGAAGTAATGCATCATGTCGATGTCCTTCATCTCGAACTCGGCTACCATGTCTACTTTGCACCCTGCAATGAGGTTCTCTGCACCTATCAAAAACAAGTCATCCACATACTCTACAGATATCTATGGATCCTGGAATACCATGCTTTCAATGCCTGCTTGAGTTCATATAAGGCTTTCTTAACCCTGCACACATGGGACTCCTTCCCACTTACCTCAAAGCCCTGAGGTTGCTCTATTTACACTTATTCCTCAATGATCCCATTAAGAAACAATGTCTTCACATCCATCTGGTGTATCCTCCATCCCATAAATGAAACCAAGGACATAACTGCTTTAATGGAAGTGTACCTGGCAATTAGAGCAAATGTCTCCTCGTAGTCGACTCCCTCTCTCTAGGAGAACCCTCTCGCCACAAACCTCGCTTTATACTTCTCAATGTTGCCATCTGTTCCATGCTTGACCTTGTAGAGCCACCTAGAACTCACAATTGACTTCCACTCCAGTCTTAGCATTATGTCCCAAACATCATTCTTCATGATGTAGGTCTGGCATCTCGGCATACCTGTCGGTCTGTTGCCACCTTAAAACTGGAAGGCTCAGAATCTAGAATGTTGTTCACCAATGCCATATAATCTCGAAACTTCTTCAAAGATCTACTCTCTCTGATTGTGCTCCTAGGAATCTCAACATGTTCCCGAGCATCCCTCAATGTATGACTAAACTATCGAGGTCTCCTAACAAAAGTGCAAGGGGCTACCATCACCCCTTCTCCACCTGAAGGTTGTTGTACTACTCTAGAATACATAGCTCAACCTTTAGAGCTTCCTGCTCCTCATCCTTTGTCACTAGATCTAAAATCTCCTTAGGCCTACACTTGTTTCTGTAAAACTTTAATACCCAGCTAACTATGATAACTTAGCCAATAGATTTTAAACCTAGAAATTAATTTCAACACAGAAATGTAAATCCGATCTATGCTAAGGTTATACCAGCTGAGTATACATGCATGCACAGCGGAAAAATAAAAACAATCACACACAATGACACAATAGATACCCTGGAAACCCTAGTGTGGGGAAAACCAGCTAAGAGGGGAGCTTCATTTTGTTATCTGAGAGAAGGTACAGCGGCAAAAAACTAAACAGCAAATTCTTACAGTATAGTCAAAGGATTTTGCTCAGTTCTGGGCCAGCAAAACAAGTGTTGTTCAGCCCAACTTCCTCCAACCTGTATGGCCTCCTTTTGGCTATCATGTACGACCTATTATGGCCTCCTTTTGGCTGTCTTGTACGACCTATTTGGCTGTCTTGTACAACAGATTTTTGTTTGCTGCTGAAAAATTTTCCAAAATCCCTAAAAACAAGAAGGATCCGGCATGGGCTCATTGTTGGTTGAATGAAAAAAACCATAAAGTAAGCAATTATTGTGGGAAGACAATTAATCCATAGGATAAAAGAATAATTAGCACGTGAAAAAGGCCAAGTAGAAGGTTGCACAAAAGTCTCTGATGAATTAAACTTGGAGATGCAAAATCTTCTTGCATCCTGCCAAACAGAGAAAGCTAGGGCCAAGAAGGTTAAAAAAGATGTGGGGAAAAGTCAAGTTCATGATCCTTTTACTATTCCTAGTTTTGAAGAATCCTCTAGTTTTCTTATTGGATTGGGAGTGGGACATAGAGATGAAGTTGAAAATGTTTCTTTTGTTGGCTCTAGTGCATCAACATTGAAGAGAGCGCGCAAAGGGCTTGACTCTTTCTTTGTACCCCGCACCACCCCTGGTTCTCAACCCACCATTGATGCTAAATGAAAGAAAATAGAGAAGGATGTTGCTTGGGAATGCATTGCTAGATGGTGGTATGATGCAGACATAATATTCAATGCTACTAATTCTACATATTATCAGCCTATGATAGATGCTATTGTTGATATTATGGTAGCTGCGGGAGGTATTTACCTCCACGTGTAACCCTGACGAGAATAGAATATTCCAAGAAGCAAGAAGTAACCCTAAAGCATTGAACATAACCCTAGAAGACAAGTTGGCTCAAGAAAATAATTAATATTAAGTATTTAGCCTCCAAAATGAGAAGTCGGCCCAGACAGCTCAGGAAAACAGTATAAATACAAGTAGCCAAATCTCATTTGACACACACTGCTCAGAATTTCAACTGGGAATAAGTGCGCACTGCAGGAACTGGGCTAGTGCGCAAGTCTGGGGAGCAGCTGCAGCCGGCAGCTGCCGCAATCTAGTTTCCCGGTTTAGGCTCGGACTTTCTGTTGGTTATGGTTGGACTTTCTGATCAGTCTTGGTTATCTTTATGCATAAGCCTTGGTTGACTATTGGTTTGCTTCCGGAATCATTCTCTATCAAGGTTAAGGTGCTCGGGGGTGGCTTCGGCCTATGGTTGGGTGACAATATTGCTATATTGTCTATGGTTAAACGAGCACATCCATTACTTTCTAACAGGTTATGGACCCACGCTATCTTCGGACAGTCTAACCGGTGGAAGATAGATTGGGAGGATTTGCTCAGTTGTAGTTGCAGTTGCAGCCAGTTTTTGCTGCAGCAATGAAACCCTAACCCTGTTCTTGAGGCACCTTAAGTGAAGGGATTGACCTAATTTCTGGATAGCCTAGCGCACCTCCTGGTATTCTCAGCAAGCCAAGACGTCAAGTTTGAGTTTTTGGTCAAAGTCAAAGGTTGACCAAGTCAAAGCAGTTATGACTTACTCTATTAAGTCAGAAAACAAGTTAGAAGGGGGCTTCTAACTTCAAAGCGTGGAAGACAAGGATTGACCTCATCCTTGCCAAGAATAAGGTGTTGGACATCGTGAAAGGAAAGATCATGGAACCATAATTCGAAGAAGCAAAAGAGAAGGAACCTCAGAACGTTGCAGTTATGGAGAAGTTCAAAGATAATGACATCAATGCCATGAGTATCATAGTGGATTCTATAAAAGACCACTTGATACCCTACATCTCCCATCTTGACTCATCTAAGAAGATGTAGGATGTCCTAACAAACCTCTTCTCAGTCAGAAACATTGGACAGGTAATGAGTCTGAAGAATGAGCTCTGTGACATGAAAATGAATGATGATGACAGCATAACATCATACTTTGTGAGCATCTCTCAGTTAAGAGATCATCTACAAGCTATTGAAGAGATCATTTCAGAGAAGGAACAGGGAAATATAGTACTCAATGGTCTTCCCAAGACATGGGATGCATATGCTGCAAGCATGAACATAAGGAAGGAGTATCCTACATTTGAAGAACTTTGGACTTGATGTGCACAAGAAGAATCAAGGATTAGTGCAAAAGAGAAACCCCAAAAGGAATACGATGATCAAGCCTTCACAACGAGGTTCAAGAATTTCAGGAATAAAAAGAAGTTTGGCTCCAGGAAGAAACCAAATCAAGAGAAAGATATGTCAAAAATACAATGCTTCAATTGTCGAAAATATGGTCACTACAAGAATCATTGTCCCGAGTTAAAGAAAAGGAATGAAACACACGAAGCATCAGTTGTCAAAGAAAGGGAACCCTCAAAGAAGGCCAAGCAGGACAAAACAGACTTCTTCTTCTAAAGGTAACAATATTCTTCATAATTCTTGTACATACCATGTTTACATAGTTTTTGTACATATCTTGCATATCTATTTTTTAGAAGATAAGATGTTCAAAGAGAAACAATACCTATGGAAGAATAACAAGATAAGGATTGATATCACAATGACTACAAGTCAAGCAATACACATGAAAAGATGAAGTACATCGACAACCCTTGGTAACAATTCATGTGGAAGCTATTAACATAAGTAACAACTGCAAGATAAGCCGAAATCATAATCAAACTTGAAGAAACCTGGAAGAAGTAAAAACAGAAAGAAGTCAGCATTCAAGAGGAAAATAGAAAAGGACTTGTGACACTTTGCAGAAGGTAATAAAGATGCAGACGGAAGCATGGACTCTCTTAGATGGAGGGAGCCAATTATATAATTCCAAAAGAAGAGCATGCATTCATGCATGAAGCAAGGATTAGGAGGGAGCTAATCATAAATAATATGATCCATTGAAGATTATGTTGTATCTATCCATGTTCCCATCAATGGTAGCAACCATGAAAAGCAGCAGGTGTTCAGTTTGACTTTAGAAGAAGTCTTCTTCGAAAAGAAGCCTTAAAGTATCCCTGGTTGTCCATCCACATCCATGATCCTATGATGAAAGGAAGAAGTCGGAATCTTCAAGGCATGGAATCTATAGAAAACTCCATGGACCCAAGAGCTAAAGAGAAACATGAAGAAGAACATGAAGATTCCAAGAGAGAAAGAAAAGCCAGAACAACCAGTCATTATATCAAGAATCACAAGACTACCAACTTGATCTGAACCCTCTAGAAGCAATCAAGCAGAAGAAATGAAAGTTGTGATGAAGAACTGTGTATGGAAGACTTATGAATGAAAGCATTGCGAGATCCAGAACTAAAAGTTCTCCCAGATGGAGGGAGAGGATTATGATGATAGCTTGTTCCAGACATGCCTCTACCTGAGACATTATATCTCCTGCTATATCCATGGGTTGGAGTTTACATTAGATGAATGTAAGGAATGTTCTCCTCAACAGAGTAATTGAACAAGAAGCGTATGTAGAGCAACCTCAAAGTTTTTGAGGTATACCAGAAAGAGACTCTTGTATCATTGATAAATTCGTTTCACTATTCATTGATAAATTGAATCATTTTATTTATACGACTTCTCTTCATACAAAATAAGATAGGAAAAGTAACAATCATCACCTTTATATGGAAAACTCTATGTCTATAAGGGAGTGGTTCGAAGACAGGCGTAAAATAACTAGATTACTAAAAAATTCAGTCGAAAGGGATAGTAAGGACGTCAATGAAATGGAGAGGAACAAGAATCTAAGATGGAAGAAGGTCTTATATGGATTCCAACAATTTGGTGCAGAGCCTCCAATGCACAACAGAAGCGTGGTGAAAACTTTCTATAACAAAGATATTGTATCAGAATGGTTACTTAGAACTCCAGGATGATGGATTGCCAATCCATGACAAGCTCTCATGATGACAAAAGAAGTGCCACTTGAATATGTTCCAGTTTGAGATTTGCCATGATGTTATGAGCTAGCAGGAAACAAAAGAACTGAATCCAACTATGATATACTATAATAATCAGAGCTATATGAAGCCTTCAGAGAAAACCAGTGTTCCAGAAAGACCAAAGTACATTGAGATCAAGCATTACATTCTCCGTGATGAGGTCCAGAAAGGAGAAGTGGTTCTCCAATATATCTCCACAGATGAGCAGATAAGTAGATATTTTGGTAAAGCCTCTATCCAAGATGAAAGAGTTTGCATACTCAAGAAACAAGCTGGAGCTCGTGGAGACGACTTCCTTATTGAAAAGGGAAGAGATGACTCCCAGGTTGGGAGGGAGCACTGATGTGTTATTGATTTATGGACAGTCATTTTTCTGTTCGAATAATGGTCCAGGATGTGCAGTTCCTTTCCAGTTCGGAAAGCCGTTTGAGATTTCTGACGGACAGGCATTTTCTAGTTCGGAAAATGGTCCAGATCGAACGGTCATTTTCGTAATGAAAATGGTTCGATGGATTGTTGATGTACCATAGACAGCGATTCCCCTTGTGGCCAGTGTGGGGGAATGGTCTAGGACAGTCTTTCTTCTTGGCAGTCACTCTCAGTAGTGGTCAACAAGACTAGTCCACCTCGTCGGGCAGTCATTCTTTCGAAGCTCACGGTTGTGAGCAGTTTCGAAGAATGGTCCGTTTTGGAGGTTGGTACAGGACAGTCATTTCCTTAGGAAATGGTCCAGACAGTCATTCCCTAGGGCAGATTCATTCTCTCCAGGCTGCACTTTGTTTAGTGTCGGAGGAATGGTCCAAATAGGTGAATGGTCCAGGTTCAGCAATCAGGGACAAGCATTCCCTAGGGCAGACTCATTCTCTCCAAGTTGCACTTTGTTTAGTGCCAGAGGAATGGCCCAGATAGGTGAATGGTCCAGGCTCAAAAATCAAGACAGTTATTCTTCTATGCTTGAGAAGAATAGTCCAATAGCTCATGACTAATGTTTCACCTTCTAAGGGCAGATGCTATTCCAGATCTCACAGATGTGAGTGGAAGAATGGCCTAGATGACTCAGTTTATATCATGACATTGTTTTTCTGTGCAGGTTGATATCAGATGATATAATTGCTATGGAGATTGTATGTCTCTATACAGTAGATGTATGCTACTGTGGTGGATGTGTTCCACTGGTTGTGACTATGTGTCACTGATTAAGTAGTTGTGTGCTACTTGGTGTGGTAGTGTACCACTGGATTGTAGTTGTGTACTACTATGGATAGACACAGTTGTGTTCTATTGAATGACATTATTTTGATTGCCTTGTAGACTATCAGTAGTGTCGAAAATGATTATCAGCCAGATGGATGATCGGTGTACTAATGGACAGAGATTCTCCAGACGAAAAATGGTCCAGGACATTTATTCTTCTAGGACATATGCCTGGATTAGAAGAATGGTTTTTGTATCACTCCTTGGAGTGAGTGACTTATTCAGCATCATGTCTGATTACTCAAATGGAGTATGCTTTCGAGAGATGATGCAGTTGATGTTGTTAGATGGCACTCATAGTGATGATGGTGCTCGTGATCTAATCATGAGATAGTCTATACGACTATAATGATGCTACCGGTTGAATGGTATGTTTGTGCTCAAGACCATTGCCTTCAATACCTCCCTAGCTAGGAGGGAGTGTTGATATTATGGTAGTTGCGGGAGGTATTTACCTCCACGTGTAACCCTGACGAGAATAGAATATTCTAGGAAGCAAGAAGTAACCCTAAAGCATTGAACATAACCCTAGAAGACAAGTCGGCTCAAGGAAATAATTAATATGAAGTATTTAGCCTCTAGAATGAGAAGTCGGCCCAAACAGCTCAGGAAAACAGTATAAATACAAGTAGCCAGATCTCATTGCCACACAATGCTCAAAATTTCAGCTGGGAAGAAGTGCGCACTGCAGGAACTGGGCTAGTGCGCAAGTCTGGGGAGCAACTGCAGCCGACAGCTGCCGCAATCTAGTTTCCTAGTTTAGGCTCGAACTTTTGTTGGTCATGGTTGGACTTCCTGATCAGTCTTGGTTATCTTTATGCATTAGCCTTGGTTGGCTATTGGTTTGCTTCCGAAATCATTCTCTATCAAGGTTAAGGTGCTCGGGGGTGGCTTCAGCCTATGGTTGGGTGACAATATTGCTATATTGTCTATGGTTAAACAAGCACATCCATTACTTTTAACAGCTATAGCTACATGTGGTCCCGGCTTCAAAGCCCAAAGAATATCACGATATAAAGGAGTCACTTTTACAAAATGAAGTCCAAAGAATAAATGAATGCCTCATAGAGTTCAAGGAGTCATGGACTAAAATAGGGTGCACAATCACGTATGATGGTTGGACTAATGGAAGATCCCGCAACATTCTCAATTTCTTAATTGCTTGCCCAAAAGGAACCATGTTTCTTAAATCTATGGATGCATTCGATCAGGTGAAGGATGTACAATTACTATTTCGTCTTTTAGATGAAGTAGTTGTGGAGATGGGGGTTCAAAATGTTGTACAGGTGATAATATACAATGCCTCCAACTATGTTACAGCGGGAAGGATGTTGGAGGAAAAACACCCGACGATTTGGTGGACTCCATGTGCAGCCCACTGTTTGGACCTCATGCTTGAGGATATTGGTAAAATTGAGTGGGTGATGGGTGAAGAAGTGCGTGCAAGAAGCGAAATTCATAACCAGGTACATCTACAACCACACATGGGTTTTGAACTTGATGAAAAAAAACACTGGGGGTAGAGAGCTTGYTCGGTCAACCATTATGCAATTTGCAACAAACTTTCTTTCATTGCAGTCCATTGTTCAASAAAAAGCCAATTTCCAAAAGATGTTTTCTTGTGATGAATGGAATGCATCTCAGTGGAGCAAAAAGGCTAAAGGGAAACAAGTGGTTGACAAAGTGTTCAAAAAACGTTTTTGGAAAAAGGCAGAAGAGATAGTGTTATTCAGTGAGCCTCTTGTGAAAGTGTTTCGAATGGTGGATGGTGATAAACCTGTCATGGGTTTTATTTAAGAAGTCATGGATCATGCCAAAGAGGCAATCAAGGCAGCATATGGGGATAAAAGATAGAAGCATTTTCCTCTATGGAGAATCATTGATGAAAGATGGAACAAATAACTCCATAGACCTTTGCAGCTGGCTATTACTTAAACCCAAGGTATGTAATTTCAAAGTTTCTAAGTTCTGTTATTCATTAGAAAACCATAGCGAAAGATTCAAATTAAAATTTGAATTGATGAATATTTTTTTGTCTTTGAACCTTGAAGGTACCATTATACAAAAGATTTTGAAGCAGATGGGGAGGTAAAAGAGGGATTGTACAAATGCATTGAGCACATGATTCTTGATCCCATGAAACAAGATGAGATACATAGCAAGCTCTTGCATTTCAATGAGAGTCTGAAGAAATATAACTCGAAAAGATAAAATGCTTTTAGACAAAAATAAAACTAAGTTAATGTCTCCTTTGTTTTTATGACAGCCACACCATTAAATACAGAGTCAATAAAATAGCAGCAAAAACAGAGCTATATTATTCATAAAAGTCCTTTGCATACAGAAATTTCACTCAGCTTGAGTTTACATGGACCGTACGACCTGTACGGGTCCGTACGCTCACTAGTGATACTCAATCCGTCCACACATCAAAACTAAGGCTGCAACACAACCTGATTCTAATCACTCTTCTTCCAAAACTCTGATAAACACAGCATCTATACTAATCTCAAACTTGGGTATGATTTATTTTCTCTACTGAGCGAAAGTACAAGCCGTACGGAACCCGTACTGTACAAATTCTTCTTTTTCACCCTCTGTTTGATACTTGTTGGTTGGTTTGGGTGAGTAGTGGCCCTTCAGCTTCTCTGTCACTGTCAGACCCTGCTCGGCCTCTATCCTTTGAGTGGAATGAATGTTGGCCCTAGCTCGGCCCCTTTTGCTAGCTTAGGCCCTAGCTCAGCCTCCTTTTACAAACTGGAATAGTTGTTGGCCCTACTTGCCTCCTCGTCCAGCACAGTGAGACCCGACTTGGTCTTTGTCTCAACCCTTCTCGRCCTCTTCTTCCTTGGTGTGTTGTTGACCCTGCCTCGGTCTTCTTAGCAAGTTCTCCTTAACCTAGCTCTCGACCTCTTCTTTTGGAAGCACCCCCTCAACTAGTCGACTTGCTTCTCTTCATGAGGTGATAAGATAATTAGGCTTGCTAGGTTATTTGTAACCCTAGCMTTTTCTCTCATGCAATCCTGGCCCTAGGATCATCTCATCAAGGTCTTCATCTAACAGTGGGGACTTAATCACTCATTGAGGCAAATTAAGTCACATCCAATGGCTGTGATTTAATCTTAAGTTGACTTGAGTGGTCCCCACCAACTAAAGTGTTGTCTAGACATAAGTTGGGCCTCTTCCACACTACTAAACAACCCTAGTGTGGAAGAACCTGCCCAAGCTACAAATTCTAACATAGTCTTGGTACCTTTGGCATGTCTATGGCTATACGAAGTAGAGCAAAGGATCCACCGGGTAAGAAAGTTCAAAGGTTTCAAATTATATTATTCATTGCAAAAGTTGAGTCGATGTTTCAACTTTCAAGGTCATTTGTTAAAGCTTCTTTGCCTTCAACTCTTATTGCAGCCTATTGGTGGCAACAGTTTGGTGGCCAGTGCCCTGATCTATAAAGACTTGCAATTCGGATATTGAGCCAGCCATGCAATGCTTATGGGTGTGAACGCAATTGGAGCGTCTTCGAGTGTATACACACCAAGAAGTGGAACCGTTTGGAGCAAAAATGGTTGAATTATTTGGTTTTTGTTCAATATAACCTTAGGTTGAGGCACAGCCAGTTGATGAACAGAACACCCGAATCAAGCAACATAGTCTTGGATGACTTTGATCCCTCATCAGAGTGGGTTGTGGAGAGTCAGGCACTAGCATTTGACAATGAAGACCTTTCTTGGAAGGACTTGGACCCACTTCCACAACCAAAGGTACAAATACCTTCAGGGCCAAGGGAATCAAGCAGAATCCATAATCCCCATGTAGGCTCCCAGTCTATTCACTTTGAGGATGAGGAGGATGAGGATTTTGATGATTAGTGCAATAGTATCTAGATTCTAGTATCATACAGTATGCTATGCTTATTTTTGGACTCTTGAGGGCATTTAGAGCCTCTTTATTGAAGTATTTTTATTTAAAACTTTAGATATGTATTGCACTCGGTGCTATTTTGGTTATATGCACTCTTACTTGCTATATAAATGAGAATCTTTGAATATTTGTGTATAAATGGTTTGGATTCATATTGATGCACATGAATATATATGTTTTTTTTCAAATTTTGAATATTTTATGTAGTTTTTGGTCGACCAGTTTTTTTGTCCGGTTTTTTTCAGATATTTTCCGGTCTAGTTTCGAATTTTTTGGGTCGACCGGTTCAGTCCGGTTTTCGGTTCTGATAACATTGACCACGAGTTTGGTATTTCAAGATCGATGAGTTTTTACTCAAGTTGGGATTTTCCAATTTTAGAGAAGATTTTGATTATTTATTTGAAAGATCTGATCCGCTCACCTTACCCCTGTATACAAATGTGTTTATCATTGTTGGAAGTCCTGAACAACTCATGTTATCATGTAAGAAGATTTTGATTAGTGAAGTTGACATGAAGGACGTAGGAGGTTGGCAAACTGTCGATAAAGTTTTCCTTCTAGAAAGGATTTACACCTTGAAGATTCTGAAGAGATTTCAGAGTACAGATGGGATCAGTGATCAAGGGTTATATCTCTTTAGGTTCAGAAATGGTCAACATGATGACAAAGCCCCTAACATAGGGGAAGCTTGAGATATAGAGGGAGAGAATTGGCTTGGTCAAGAACACTTTCATCGCAAAAAGGGAGTGTTAGTTTTTACTTGTTGCATCACTCACTGTTTCTGTTGAGATTTGTGTACCGAGGGAAGTGGTCCCCTTGTGGTTGTGGGTCTCTAACCACAAGAGGGAAATATTTGACCCTTTGTGCCTTACACTTTATGTCTAATTTCACTTTGACATTTTCCTAAGTCAAAAGGCTGAAATTTGTCACTTAAATGAAAAGTAATTATTAATTCACTTTATGGGTGAATTGAGGGACATAACGAGAACTAAGGAAACTAAGCCCAAAGTGGGTTTTGAGTTGAGATTCTTTTTTGGAAGATCTCAACCTTTGATTAGAGATGGGATGGGATGATCTCATCCATCCATCTTTAGGTTTCCTTATGAATTCTATAAGAAGGGCGCATAGGGCAAAGAGAGGCTCATTCACATCTTTGTTCACTTGGAGAGGAAGAGATGAGCTAGGGAGATGATGATGGAAGTAGAGGAATAGGATTTCAAGGGCTCCTCCTTCCATGGAGGGCTCTAGGAGGCTTTGGCTTCCATTGTTTAATTGTGTGGATGCTTGCTTGGAGGAGGGCGCCCACCTAGCAAGGAGGACTTGCACTTGTCAGATTGCTTTGAGGAGGGTTTTGTTGGAGAGGCAACAAACAAGGTCAGATTTGTGTGGAGGGGTTTCTTCATCAGAGCTTCAAGCAGCAAGGGAGCAAGCTTTCAGTGAGATTGAGCAACAAGGGAGAAGGGTGCACCATGCTTGGGCGCATCTGCCTTCTAGAACCTGTATAGCAGCTTGAGAGGGGCTACCACTGTATCAGGTTCTTATGTTCCATGTACTTGTTGTATCTCACATATTTTACATCATATATATAGACTTATATTCCAAATTGGTTTTCCCCGAGGGGGTTTTATCTAGGGTCATGTTGACCAAAAATACCTGCGTTCATTTTCATGTATGCTAGAGTTTAGAACAACATGATTTCAGTTGTAAAGATCTAATAGGTGTGTTACATATTTATGGTATGCATGTGCTAACCTATTGGTCACTAAAACTACATGCTAGAGTACCTTAAAAGGCTATGTAACCGTAACAGAACAGCAGTAATGTTACTGAACAGTTTGTTGTTATAAAACAAAAGCAAAGACAATTGTGACAACAGAAACTTAGAGCCAACTTGAGGTCAAATCAGACCTAATTGGCAGCCTATTAGAACCTCAAAAATTATTCATGGTATCAGAGCTACTTGGTGGCTAAATCTTCCTGATTTTTGGACAGCATTTCAAGACAGTTCTTGACAGCTTGTGGGCAGATTTCTGGACAGCTACTTGACAGTGATTTGTAGCAGCTTGTTGGCAGAAATTTTGTGGACAGTTGTAGGACAGTTTGTGGACATTTGCTCAGCCTCTTTTCACACCAACTTGCTAGGAGTGAGGCTGATTTTTCACAACCTCTTTTCACACCTATATTGCTAAGAGTGAGGTTGTAGTTCTACTGCCTCTTTTCACACCTGTGTTGACAGGAGTGAGGCAGTGTTCTTTTGCAATTGCAGCATCAGAGTGAGTACAGTGGGCAGTCATGTCAGTATCACAAATGGGAGCAGAGGATAAGCTAGCCGGAGCTAGCAACTACTCCCCTTGGAAGACCAGGTTTATCTTTGTTCTAGAGGACCTAGAACTATGGGATATAGTTCAGGCTCCTGTTGTTGCTCCTCCTTCCACTGCTCCCATCTTGGTGGTAGAGTTCAGGAAGAGGAACAACAAGGCAAAAAGAACTATATGTAATTCAGTGAGGGATCACATCATACCCCACTTGACTGCCACTGGTAAAGACTTTGCATTTGAGATGTGGGCATCCTTGTGCAAGCTTTACCAAAGCTCTAACCAGAACCGGAAGATGGTTTTGTTTGAGAGACTCAGGAGCATTCAGATGCTCAAGACTGAGTCAGTTACTTCTTACCTTGGCAGATTCACTCAAATCAGAGATGAAATTGCAACCATCAGAGAGATAGTGGACCCAAACTTTATGGTGAGGACAACTTTAAACAGCGTTACCAAACCATGGGGCCCATTTGTTCGAGGCATTGTTGCTCGAGAGTTTATGCCTACTTGGGAGACACTTTGGGATGATTTCGTCCAAGAGGAGACGAGACTCACCTCAGAGACATCTGGACAACAGCAGACACCTCAGAGTAATGAGGATCTTGCTCTTTGGACAAAGGGCAAGAAGAAGGTTGGCAAGGGTGCATGACCAGGTCCCAAGTTTGGGGCCAAGTCACAGGGAGAGAGCAGTAGTGGGCAGCAGAGAGATATGAGCAAAGTGAAGTGCTTTGCTTATAAGAGGATGGGGCACTATGCTGGACAGTGTCCTAACAGGAAGGAGAAACAGGGTGGTACGACAGCTACAGCAGATGAGGCAGAGTTTCAGACACAGTTTGAGAAGGAGTGTGCCTTCCTTATTTGTGGCACTTCAGTTGAGACGACACCCAGTATCCGGTACATAGACAGTGGGGCTTCGAGCCACATGACTAGTGTGAGGGAGCATTTTACTAATCTCAGAGATACAGAGGTCAAGATGGAGATTGCTCTTGGTGATGACACCTTAGTCAGAGTTGTTGGGATTGGCATAGTTACCTTTCAGAGAGATGGCTTGCCACCTATTTCGTTCAGGGATGTTCTCTATGTCCCTGGGTTGAAGAAGAATCTGATATCAGTTTCCACTCTCCAGGATAGGGGTCTTGAGGTGTCCTTCAGAGGAACAGAGGTCCTCATACACCCTAAGGGGTCCTCTCTCACCTCAGGGCAGGTGATTGTAGTGAGGGATGGGAAACTGTTCAGATTGCTTTTTTAGCCACTTCATGCTTTGGCAGCGAGTAGCAACAGCAGCAATCAATTATGTGAGTTATGGCATCGAAGGATGGCTCACCTTCATCATGGGGCTCTTGGAGGAGTGAGAGAGGTTGTGACAGGTGTGCCACAGTTCAGTTCAGAGCATCAGGATGTGTGCAGAGGGTGTGCGCTTGGTAAGTTTACTAAGGCGTCTTTTCCCAGCAGTGACAGTAGGTCAGCTGGGGTACTAGATTTAGTACACACAGATGTGTGTGGGCCTATGTCTCAAGCGTCCTTGGATGGTTGTGAGAATTATCTCACATTCATTAATGACCACTACAGGAAGACCTGGATCTATTTCCTGAAGACCAAGAGTCAAGTCTTCAAGAGGTTCCAAGAGTTCAAAGCTCTTGTGAAAAACCAAACAGAAAAGAGGATCAAGGTCTTGCGGTCAGATAACTGAGGTGAGTATTCCTCCAGTGAGTTTGTAGACTTTTGTGCCCTTGCAGGGATCAGAAGACAGATGACCATGCCTTACAACCACCAACAGAATAGGGTTGTCGAGAGGAAGAACATGGCGATTACAGGTGCAGCGAGATCTATGCTGCATGATCAGAGTTTGCCTCTATACCTATGGGCAGAGGCGAGTGTTGTTGCAGTTTACCTGCAGAACAGGAGCCCCCACAGAATTTTGGGGAAGATGACTCCTGAGGAGGCCTTCACTGGTAGGAGGCCCGATGTTGAGCACATCATGATTTTTGGTTGCTTGACTTATTCTCATGTCCCCTCGGAGAGGAGGACAAAGCTAGACCCCACAACCCAGCAAGGCATTCTAAATGGCTACTCAGAGGTCTCCAAAGCCTATCGGATTTACATTCCATCACTTCGGAGAGTGGTGGTGAGCATAGATGTTAGATTTGAGGAGGGTAGGGCTTTTCAGAGATCTCTTGAGTCGAGAGTCAATGTTGAGGATGATGCAGAGGCATAGATTGATGTCTTAGAGGGAGCACAGCCTCAGGTTTCTGGTACACCAGTTTCAGGGGTGATAGGGTCACCTTACACAGCTTCAAGTTCACAGTCATAGGGAGTTCAGGCAGAGGGTGCAGAGGCTTCAGGATCTTAGAGTGTTCAGTCTAGGCCTGAGGCAGATACTCTTGGGCAAGGAGATCTCACTTCTCCTTTGACTACTTCAAGGAAGAGGAAATCGAGATGGTTTCAGGAGACTCTGAAGGAAGCCAAGGAGAACATAGGAGAGCCCAAGAGATAGTTCAAAGAGAGCAGAGCACCAAAGAGGCTTGGGTCCTATTTGGCAATGGTGACAAGTATCTTAGATACAGAACCACGAACATTTGCACAGGCAGTTGACCAGCAGGTTTGGCGAGAGGCTATGCTGGAGGAGTATGACTCCATTATGCGCAATGATGTTTGGGAGGTGGTTCCAAGGCCAGTGGGGAAGTCAGTTGTGACTTCCAGGTGGTTGTACAAAGTCAAGTATGCTACAGATGGCAGCATAGAGAAACACAAGGCCCGATTTATGACGTGAGGATTCTCTCAAGTAGAGGGAGTCAATTATGATGAGACTTTCACACCAGTTGCGAGATACACCTCGATCAGGAGTATTATTGCCATAGTGGCGAAGATGGGTTGGATGATACATCAGATGGATGTAAAGACCGCCTTTCTCAATGGCTTTATAGAGGAGGAGGTGTAAATTGAGCAACCACAGGGGTTTGAGGTGAGTGAGAGAGAGTCTCACGTGTGCTCACGTGTGCCTTTTGAGAAAGACACTATATGGTCTGAAGCAAGCTCCCAGAACTTGGTATTCATGCATTGATACCAGTGTTACAAGAACCGGACCGGAACCGGCAAAACCGGCCAGTCCGACCAGTTCCAGACCCTGACCGGTTCAAACCGGCCCATCAAACTGCTTTAGACCGGTTCCGTACGGAATCGGTTTTTTTCCCTGAACCGGCCGGTTCCGTATGGAACCGGTTTTTTTTGCTAAAGAGGCCTGCGGACGAAAAAGTAAGGAAATTTTTTATTTTTTAAAAAACAGTAGGGTTGGGGGCATGCATGGCAAGCTTCTAGAATTGTCTAGAGTCCCTAATGAAGCTATAAAGCCAACCCCACCCCCTCTCTTTCACTCACACTACTCATTTGGCTTCTCTTGAGTAATTAATGAGTAAGTAAAAGTGACATTCTCCTTTCTCTTTCATTTTCATCCTTTTACTTAAATTTTTAACATTACCATTAATTGTTTCAGGATGTTTGAGAGTGGTTCCAACCTCATTGGACTTCATATGGAGAAAGTAGAATTTTAGGTCCCATTCAAAATTCAGCAGACTTAACGGTTT
>JASDQU010948863.1:24675-35449 GCA_032191745.1 Picea mariana
TTTTCATATGTATTATGGACTCATGGAGTGCACTTACTCTTAGTGCTATTTTGGTTTTATACACTATTACTTGTTATATATATATGAGAAACTTTGCAAATTTGTGTATAATGGTTTGGAATCTGGATTCTGGAATTGGATTCACATGGATGCACATGAATATATATGAGAAACTCTGCAAATTTGTGTATAATGGTTTGGATTCACATGGATGCACATGAATATGTATTTGTCTTTCGAAAAATTGAATATTTTATGTATTTTTAGTGACCGGTTTTTTGATCCGGTTTTTTTCCGGTTCCGGTCCAGTTCCGGTTTTTGGGGTCGACCGGTTCGATGACCGGTCCGGTTCTTGTAACACTGATTGATACATACTTGCTTCAGATGGGTTTTGAGAAGAGCGATGTTGATCCTAACCTCTATTACATCAATAGAGGTGAGGACACACTCATTCTCATTTTGTATGTGGATGACTTGTTCATCACAGGTGGAGAGGATCTCATAGTTGAGTGCAAGCTAGGACTTGCATCAAATTTTGAGATGAGTGACATCGGTTTGATGCACTATTTTCTAGGTATGGTGGTATGGCAGGAGGAGGGTCACATCTTCCTTGGATAGAGGAAGTATGCTACAGATATTTTGAGCAAGTTTCAGATGGAGGATTGCAGACTTATGTCTACTCCCATGGTCACCAATTGGAAGAAGCTTAGCACTTCAAATTCCCAGTTGGTGGATGCTACAGTTTATAGACAGTTGATCGGTTCACTGATGTATCTGGTCAACACTCGACCAGATATTTGTTTTTCCATGAACACTCTCAGCCAGCATATGGTAGAGCCAAGGAGTGTTCACTGGATTGGGGCAAAACATATGTTGAGGTACATTGCAGGGTCAATTGATTATGGCCTGGACTATATCAGAGGTGATGGGAGTCTATTTGGTTGGCTACACAGACTTAGACTGGGCAGGATGTGCTACTGATAGGAAGAGCACCTCGGGGTGATGTTGATGTTTTGGGTTGGGGTTAGGACTTGTTTCCTGATACAGCCAAAGACAGAAGTCAGTTGCTTTGAATTCCGCCAAGGCAGAGTATATGGTGGCCAGTGAGGCCAGTTGCAAGGCCATTTGGCTTCGTAAGATGCTGGTAGGATTATTTGGTCAATAGTTGCCTCTGACCGTCATTCACAGCGATAATACGAGTTGTATTAAACTCTCTGAGAATCCAGTTTTCCATGATTAGTCGAAGCATATTGAGACCAGATACCACTTCATCAGAGATTGGGTTCAGAGAGGGGCAATACAGTTACATTATACCGACTGACGAGCAGATTGCAGATATTCTCACCAAGGGGCAAACATGTCTACTTCAGAGACAAGATGGGCTTGGTGAGAAATACTTTCCTCGGTAAGAGGGAGTGTTGAGATTTGTGTACCGAGGGAAGTGGTCCCCTTGTGGTTGTGGGTCTCTAACCACAAGAGGGAAATATTTGACCCTTTGTGCCTTACACTTTATGTCTAATTTCACTTTGGCATTTTCGTAAGTCAAGAGGGTGAAATTTGTCGCTTAAGTGAAAAGTGACTATTAATTCACTTTGTGAGTGAATTGAGGGACACAAAGAGAACTAAGGAAACTAAGCCCAAAGTGGGTTTTGAGTTGAGATTATTTTTTGGAAGATCTCAACCTTTGATTAGAGATGGGATGGGATGATCTCATCCATCCATCTTTAGGTTTCCTTATGAATTCTATAAGAATGGCGCATAGGGAAAAGAGAGGCTCATTCACATCTTGTTCACTTGAAGAGGAAGAGTTGAGCTATGGAGATGAGGATGGAAGTAGAGGATGAGGGTTTCAAGGGCACCTCCTTCCATGGAGGGTTGAAGGAGGCTTTGGCTTCCATTGTTTTATTGTGTGGATGCTTGCTTGGAGGAGGGCGCACACCTAGCAAGGAGGACTTACACTTGTCAGATTGCTTTGAGGAGGTTTTTGTTGGAGAGGCAACCCACAAGGTCAGATTTGTGTGGAGGGGTTTCTTCATCAGAGCTTCAAGCAGCAAGCTTTCAGTGAGATTGAGCAACAAGGGAGAAGGGCGCATCTGCCTTCTGGAACCTGTATAGCAGCTTGAGAGAGGTTGCCACTGTATCAGGTCTTTTGTTCCATGTACTTGTTGTATCTCACATATATAGACTTATATTCCAAACTGGTTTTCCCCGTGGGGGTTTTATCCAGGGTCATGTTGACCAAAAATACTTGTGTTCATTTTCATGTATACTAGAGTTTAAAACAGCATGATTTCAATTGTAAAGATCTAATCGATGTGTTACATATTTATGGTATGCATGTGCTAACTTATTGGTCACTAAAACTACATGCTAGAGCACCTTAATGTTAAATTTTGAGATTGATTTCTTATGCGGATTATTTATTTATTTTCTTCAACACTTTGATTCCAACTAAATACATTTCAACAATATAGAATCATAACCAAATAGCAATAATCATGTAGATACGTAAGCATGCACATCAACAACACATATACCCAGGGGAAACCCTGTACAGGGATAAAAACCCCAGGAAACGATATTCCTTTATTGCATTAATAATGTAAGATCACTTACAAATATCCACCATGAATACTCTGCTCTTAAAGAGCTTGCCAAGTTGACTTAGACTAGACTGAAAAGACCTTGTAGAAGATGAGAGGCTTTGCTGATATAATTTATGGTTATTGACCAGCATTGTAGAAGAGACTAAGCGCTACCTGGGTGCTACTTTGATGCCCTTTTCTGGACTGATATGCAACCTTTCTTACCAGGGATATACGCTGCCTTTTCTTGACTGATATTTGGTCTTGTTCTTTACTAGTAAGTTGCTATGTTCTTGACTGATAAGTTGCTCTGTTCTTGACTGATATGCATAGCAATTGTATAGAAAAGAGGGGGTCGACCTCTGCTTATAAAGGAAAGAATAGGAGAAGAGAAGAGGGCTCGAATTAGAGGTAAGAAGGCACGCTTGACATAACTCAGCTTCACACTTTAGTTCAAAAATAGAACTAGACTTGAGACTTCAGTTACAACTCACCCTTGACTTGGTATGCATGCATACTAACTTAGCATGCACATGTCATGCATGCAACATGCAACTAGACATGCATGCAACATGCAACAACTTGACAACTTTGACTTTGACCTAGACATGGAACTTTGACTTCTACAACTCGACTCTTTACAAGGCAATTCGAATTTCTCTTTATGGTGGATAATGTTACACGTGCCAACGCACTAGATCAATACATTTATATCATTTGCAATATTAGGAATATCGTTTGTTTCTAGCTCATAGGAATTTTATATTCATCCTAACTTTTGCTAGATGCCTTGACTTTTGCTCATGGCTCACAAGGCTTGACTAGGCTCACAGAGGTTGTACGTTCCCCCTGACTTTTGCACTAGTCTGTCTATGCTCACAGAGGTTGTACATTCCCCCTGATTTTTGCACTAGATTGTCTATGCTCACAGAGGTTGTACATTCCCTCTGACTTTTGCATTAGACTTACATAGCATCTCATTTGTCCTGACTTTTGGTTTGACTCACAGAGGTTGTACGTTCCCCCCTGGCTTTTGTCAATACCTCACAAGACTGGTTGATTCTCCAAATCTCCCTGACTAGCCTCAGGGTGGCCCATATGGCCTCTCATTGGAGAATGATTGTCGATCTGCCAAATTTAACACTTAAAAGGCTATGTAACCGTAACAGAACAACAGTAAAGTTACTGAACAGTTTGTTGTTATAAAACAGCGGCAAAGACAGTTGTGACAGCGGAAACTTAGAGCCAACTTGAGGTCAAATCAGACCTAGTTGGCAGCCTGTTAGGACCTCAGAAATTCTTCAGTTTCTCCCACAGGGGCACGGCAACCTTCTTCAGCAGCAGTCCAACTCTTTCTGTATTAACATCCGAAAAGCTCTTGATCCTGATCCAGAAAATTGAGAAGCTAGAGCAAAAAAGGATGCATGAAAGATGGCACAACGGCAAGCTGGAGCAATCAGTAAGGATTCTGTCACTGAGAGTGGATATCCTAGAACAAAGAAACTTTCAATACCGAGGTCCAGCATCATCACCGGACTCAAACTCAGGGTCAAATAATCAGTTTGCAGCAGCACCGAAAGGAAGTCCAGGAAACCAAGCACTCGCCCCTATGGAGATCGAGGACAACGAGCACAACCAAGAAGAAAACCAGGCAACTCCCGACAATAAAACAGAAGTTTAAATATGCAAGTTCAATGTATTTTTTTGCTCGAACAGTTTGTAAGAGTCTATAGCTACAGAGCAACTAGCTTGTATAAGGAATGCTATAGTTTTATTGAAGAAAAGACAGTAGCAGAGGGCGAAATCAGATCTGAGCCCATCTTTGTAATTCTCATAATTCTGTACTGCCCTGGCGCAGCAACTCTTATATAATACAATCTTTCAGCCTCTTTTAAAAAAAAAAACATCCGAAAAGCTCTTCATGTGTCAACTATGCAACGTTCCCAGTTAATTTCAAGGAAATTTTGAACGGCTTATAGGAGGATGGTAAGGCTCTTAGTGTTAACATTGCCAACTCCTTTTCTTTTATATCAACACAAACCACCACCAAGGAGGTTTTGAAGGGTTTATAGGAGGATGGTAAGGCTCTTCGTGTTAGCATTACCAACTCATTTTCTTTTATATCAACGCAAGCCACCACCAATTCATCACTCAATGATCTAGTTTTGAACACTAGCTCCTCTACTTTACTGCCCTTCTTCATTTTAAATACATAATACGAGATATCAACAATTTCAAATACGTTCTTCATCTTATTCCATACAATTTTTGTATCTTTTACAGATCTGAAATGCTTTAACATAGGTTTAGTGGCTGACAAAGTTAATATCAATAGGGTCTCCTTATTCTGGTTTCGAATTTGGTGATGGCATAAAGACCTTCTGTGGGTTTGTTTTTTGTCCCGTTCACTATTCACCATACCTTTTTGAGAGAAAGAATGTAGCCCATTAAAACTGTCCACGAAACATAATTTCTGCCATTCGTTTTTTGAGCTTCACAAAGGGAATACTTAGAACACCAGACATTATGAAAGAGTTTGAGTTATGGGTTACCTCTGTTTTTTGCTTCACCTACAATGTTTTCTGCTCTGTCTAACCGCTGCTCACAGCCCACTGTCTGCTTTTCACTTCACTCCCAAACACTCTGCCAAAACACCACACTTCCGCTGCACCAATCTGTTCTGAAAAATACCAGCAATCTCATTCCTTAAAAAATTACAGAAACTTCTGAAGTGTTAAAAAGTACAAACTACCCACTGAATGAACTTCAAACCGAAACTTTTCTTAAGATAAAATAACTTCGGAACTGAAAAAATTTAAATTATACCTCTAACCTCTGTCTGTTAACTGATACGATCTGCAAACTCCTTTTATCACTGAGTAGATAAATCTCGTGTCTGATAGGGCACAGAGATTCAGCCTGCTTATCTGCTTGGGCTAAAAAGAAACATTCCGATATGTAAAAGATCTATTTGGGCGTCTCGCTGTCTCTTCTCTGCGTGGTGCAGGATTCTTCTCTTCAACCGTATTCTCCTCTTACTCTTCGTGTCGATGAGTATATTTCTTCCTTCAATGGCGGCGCACACAAATGCAGTGTGTCTGAGGCTGCTCGACCGCCTCCCTTAATTTTTCCTCCTTGTTCACGACTTTCCTCCCGGCCGCTTAACAAAATTTTACTTCTTTTCTTTTATTGTTAACACGTTCTCCTTTTCATAAGGTCTATGGTTCTGAATACGAAAGTACATTAAAACTAATTTTTTCCTTTTCATACAAATTAAAACCTTCAACCGAGATTGCAAATGGTTTGTATATTAGTTTGATTCGGAATAATGGTAATGGTAAGAGAATGTGTTTCTTTCTTCTAGGTTATACTTTTGAATCTTGAGTGTTTTTTCCTTCTAGGTTATAGTTTTGAATCTCGAGGGATAGGGTCTGTAAATCTCTATAAACTTAAACTTAACATTCAAGTCACTACATAATGAGGGTGTAATGTCCTATAAATAAGATGATCTTATACATCAATTTGATAGTTTTTATTGTTGGGATTGCTTTTTACAGTGTTGTAATGACTAACACCATTGTTATTTGAGCAGTTTTCAAGTAATTAAGTTTTATGGTGAACATACATTTCTCAATGATGGCTTTGACAATGCGCTTATTTGGGAAATCTCTTGGGCTTGGGGTTTTAGGTTTAGGGTCCAAGTGGAAGTGGCTAGTGCATGCAATGGTTATGTTGGTACCCCTCAGACTCAAGGTTTACATCACCAAAGATTTACTTTTGTTCCTATAGTATTAGCAATGATGACATCTCGGTTGGTTCTTTTGGCTGTGACTCTTCATGGGGAAGGCGGTCAACTCTGCATGTTACCTCCGGTAGCCTTCTCAAACTCGAGGTTTACCTCACAAGTGCTTCTTTTTCCCTGTGGTGGTTCTAAGCGATGGTGATGTAATTGCTTGATTGTTTAGTGTCTTATGTTATTTTGTTCGAAAATGTCTATTGGAGGTGTCAATTGGAGGGACAACATAAGTGGACTTAGACTCCATTTTTTGCATCAATCCTTATTGAAAAATAAGGGCCTCCTAGGCTTTGGTAACACCCTTGCAACCCTAGTCTCTACTTGGTTTGTGGTTGGGGTTTCTCTATTTGTGAACTAGGTTTATTGGCATTGGATAGATTTGAGGTGATTGGCCTCTAATATGGTGGCATTCATCTTTATTTCCAAATGCATTATGGGTGCTATGGCATCCATGAACTCACCCCTGCGTGGGTTGTCGTGTATGGATGTTGAGTAGTTTTTTGTTTAGGGAAGATTGGATGGTATTGAACCTCAAAATTCCCTATGTGGTCTACCTCTCTTACATGAGAGTGAAGTGTCTTTAGGACTAAATCTTCCCAATAAATTGTGGCGAGGGTTTGTCTTTAGGAGGTTTAAAACCTTCAGGCCTGGGTCTTTTACTATATGCACTTCGAGGTTTCTATATTTTTTAATGTTGTTACAAGCATTTGTAGAATGTATGTATTTTATTATCAATAAAAAACTACAACTTTTTTCCAAGGAAAAAAAATTAAGCTTTGTGGCAAAGATGGGGTTTAGAGTAGGGTAGTAGAAACCCCATTAGAGGCATGCCAAGAGAACACAAATATTCGCTAGAGTGCTAAGGAAGCTGCTATGACACTATCAATGAAACACCCATTTTTGCTTACCTGTTTATGCCTCGTGTGTGAAGGCAATTCTAAGCTTATTGAGACCTTTGTTCACTCGCATGCTTAAACTCTACGAGACAACATAGATTTGATGATTAGACTTATTTCATATTGCCTTGCAATGCACGATGCTTAGACATATTTCATATTTCCTTGCAATGCACAATGCTTAGACTTATGCTTTATCACATGATGTTAGACTTATATTATTGGTTGATGATGTTTATTACAGTGATTACATATTTATTTCATATTGCCTCATGATGCATGATACTTAGACTTATGCTTTATCGCATGATGTTAGACTTATGTTATTGAATAATGACGCTTATTGTAGTGGATTATGTGCTTGGGAAAATATTGTGCAATACAAGTTACAATAGGTTGGGACCCACACTAACCTTCTTCAAATGTTGGGAACAACTCAGCTCTTTACAAATATGTGTGGATATCTAGCTCTAAGGCCTCTTGACTCCCAAGTGACTCTTTTATTGCTTAAACTTAGATAGGTGGGGAATGTGGTAAGGGGGGGATAACGTTTATTAATTGCCCTTTTTGAATGAAACCTATTTGTTTATTCACCTTGATGATTTAATCCTCTTAGGCTACCTATGTGACCTATTTGTGGGCCAACAAGTGACTAACTGCAATCCCTTAACCTTCACCACACCTTCTTGTGAGTAATTGTTATTTAATACCCATTTCCTGTATGATTTTTTTTGGGGGGAAGGCGATTAAATAGATGTTGCATAAATTTTCCCAAGATTTTGTGTGCACTGGTGTTTTTTTATTGCGAGAGTTAGAGCCTTTTAGGAAGCAAGGTTGCCTTGTCGATTTTGCATTGGAGCTTGTGGCTATAAGAGGCCTTCGAGTCAATTGGAAGATGAGAGAGGGAGCTCTTGATCCCAAATTCCTCATCCTTCAAGTTGGTTGGAAAATGAGGGAAGGATTTCTGGACCTTTGAGTTAGTTGGCAGAGGAAGTAGGAGAAAATCCTAGATTCCTCGGTCATTTATTAGAGGCAAATGATCGGTGAGACCAACCCACTATAGTGGTATTGTTGTTGGGTTTTAGATTTGGCTTCCCAATTTCACCTTAGTTGCTTTTACTTGCTTGGAAGTTGGCACGAGGGATGTTCTTCCACAAAACAACACAATGGTCGAGTGGAACATGGAGGTTGGGAGTTTGGTTTACCATGTTGCAAAGGAGTAGACTTGGCATGGGAATTTCTAAGGAGCAAAGGAGCATCAATTGTAAGAGACAACCGGTGTCAGATTATTACTACTAAGTCTTCTAACTCTTCTTTGTTTAGTTATATCACATTATTGATTAAATGGTTCAAAAGAAGGTTGTTGAACTCTATTTTAATTTAAAAGAATTATTGATGTTGCTTGAGTTAGTTAGGTTTAAATGAACTTTAATAGCTTGAATAACTTTATTGGTTGAGTGCTTGGTTCRATAATAGCCCACGATTGTGTAGTTGTTTAGGGTTGTTATACATTGTATCTATGCCAAGTTTCAATCCTAGGACCAGTGGGTTATGGGATTATAGAGCATTGTGAGGACTTTATAATTTCTTAATGAAGGYAAGACTTGACATTTTGTATAAAATAGAAACATCATATGGCCTTAATARAAAATTAAAGACCTAAATGTGGTGGGGATAGAATATAAATTTTAGCATCCTAAAAAAGGTGTTGATGAATGGAATTACATTGGAGATTAATCTAGTTAAGATCTCAATTTCTACATAAGGAATACTTTACTAAACTAACATATGGAATGGGTAATGTTGTCCCTTAGGGAATTGAATCCATGATTTTATGGTTGTAGTTAAAAGTGTTTTCTTGTGCAAATATTAGAGGAAACATTTTGAATATTTATTGATCTTTTTTATGAGATAGGTTTTATAAATAATTCCTCTAGCGTGATTTTTTGTATCTCTATTATGGTTATAGTGGATTACTTTATGTTACTAGATATTCAAATAACCCTCATCCTCTTTTATTTTCATTGTTTGCCATAGATTAAATAAACTAGATAAAGAAAGAGGAGATCGTCGAGGAAGGTCAAAAAAGGTAATGGAATATGGAATGAGGGTGAGATGATTAGGGAAAAGACATTGGAAAAGGAATATAAAAGGATGAAGGGTTGAGGTTGTGGATAACACCTGGAAAAATAGTGTGAAATAAGAACCCCTAGAATTTGGTTAAGGGAGATTGACAGTAATAGGAGTGGTGACTTAAATCAACGAGGTGGAGCTAATGGGAATCAAACCCATGAAGATTTTATTGAGAACGTTGAGATGAGACAAGGATGAGTGATGTTTGGTTATTTTATTTAGTGCAATGACACTTGGTCCAAGGGATGAAAGATATGTGATCATTACAATGTGTGGATGATTTCCTTGCTATGCATATCAAGGAGTACCCTATGGGTTGGGGATGTTAGTGAATGATACTGGCTTATTTGAGAAAATGTACCCAATGTGATGATGAATGCCTTGGAAAACATTGATATGATGGGTGAATTGACATTCAAGTGAGATTATTAGATAACCTTGAAAAGGATGTCGCTTAGCCAACGATGTTAAAATTATCAAACTTGATTAAAGCATAGTATGATGTGTACCTAGTGGAATGGTACTTGAAAAGTTTGTGACTTGGTGCCTATACAAGTTCACATGATAGTAAGATGGGGTGATGCATAAGTCATTGGATGGAAGATCGTGGTATATGATCAGAATATGGAAGTTTGACTGACATTAGACATGACTAACTCACTTGTGATGATTTGAACTAGGGCATGATGATATAACTTGAGACTTCATAAGGAAATTTACTATAAAGAGTAGGTGTGGTGCAATAAAATATTAAGTACCATGCCAATGGCCTTAAAGAATTTAAATGATCTAGTATGATTGAACGAGAATGCTTAAGGCAATCCTCGGTTGCTAGACAAAGGAATAAGTGAAAATTGACTACTAGAAGAAGTACCAAGCCTTGTTGAAGATATTGATATTTCGAGTTGATGTAAACATGCATGATAAGGAGCGCTTGGTGTGAGCATAGATCCTTTATATTTGGAAAGAGCACGCTCATATCGATGGCCGTACCAAATCCTCAGTCGAGGTCTGGCTAACCAACTCCTTGGCAGAGTTACTAATTTTGAGAAAGAGGATATCTAGTACCAAATCCTTGGTGGAGGTCAAGCTAAACAAATCCTTGTCAAAGGTACTAATTCTAACAGATTAGTTATCGAGTATGAGATATTAGATGAAATCATAGTTAAATCATACCTAATGGAAGTATGTCATATGCATATTGCATATGGTTAGTGATATTGGTAGTCTCTACATTATTGATTAATGCATTGTGAGTTACATATTATCGATTTTGGTTTAGCTAATTAGTGAACTTGCACAAGGATCGAGTGTTGGGTATATGTTATATTCTTTGCATGTGTGTGTGTAGGCGTGTTAGGTTC
>JASDQU010948863.1:36437-55005 GCA_032191745.1 Picea mariana
AGCCAAGGAACTATGGGATAAGTTAGGGAATTTGTATCAATCAAAGTCCCTAGTAAACAAGTTGTTTCTTCGAAAGAAGTTGTATCATCTTAGGATGGAAGATGGAGATTATGTGACAGAACATCTAAATGCCTTTAATACTCTGGTAAGTCAACTTATCTCTGTTAATATTACAATTGCAAAAGAAGATAAGTGTATTACTTTGCTATGTTCTTTGCCAGACTCTTGGGATAATCTGGTTGTAGAAATTGGTAGTATCACTCAATCTACATTGAAGTATGAGGATGTAGTTTCATCCTTGTTATCTGAAGAGCTGAGGCGGAAAAACATGGATGGTCATAACACAAATGCTTTATTTGTAAGAGAGCGTACCCAAGACAGGAATCTTGGTAAGTCTTCGAGGGGGAGACCAAAATCTACTGGTAGATCTAAGTCTCCAGGAAATTTTTTGAGGAAATGTTGTAAGTGTGGTAAAACAGGGCATTATAAGAAAGATTGCAAGTCTAAGAAGGTTGAAAAACCAAAGGGATCTTATAGTACCTCTTCCCCAGAGGCGAAAACCTCCACTAAAGAAGGAGGTGATGTTTACCTGGCATCTACAGGTACACATGAAGACCGTGATGTATGGTTGATCGACTCAGGTGCATCATACCATATGACTCCTCACAGGGAGTGGTTCTCTGAATGTGAAAAATATGATGGTGGTGATGTATTCCTAGGAGATTACTCGACAACCAAAATCTTGGGACGTGGAAGGGTTAAGTTGCTGCTAAAAGATGGAAGGATTAGAACTCTCCCTGGGGTTCTGCACATTCCAAAACTAGCCAGGAACCTAATATTTGTAAGCAAGTTGGATGATGCAGGAGTGGATATTGTATTTGGAAAGGGCACTTGCAAGATGGTACGAGGAGCAATGGTGTTGATAAGGGGAGTTCGGTGTGGAACTCTGTACAAGTCGTTGGGAAGCACTTATACTAATGGGTGTAATAGTTTTGTTGTCCTTGAGCAGAGAAATAGAGAAGACAAGACCAATATCGTCCCTGAAAAGAAGACCATGTTGTGGCATCAAAGACTAGGGCATATTGGAGAAAAGGGCCTTCAAACACTACACGGTAAAGGCATGGTTGAAGGTATGTCTAATTTCACTCTGGATTTTGATTTCTATGACCATTGCATATATGGTAAATAGAATCGAGTAAGATTCCCATCTGGTGCTACAAGAGCAAAGGGGATTTTAGAATTGATACACAGTGATGTGTTTGGACCTGTGCCTGTTTCATCACTAGGCAAGTCTGTGTATTATGTTTCATTCATAGATGATTTCTCAAGGTACACATGGATTTATTTTCTTAGAAAGAAATATGAGGTATTTGATAAATTTAAAGAGTTTAAGGCTCTGGTAGAAAATTAGACAGAGAAGAAAATAAAGGTATTGAGAACAGATAATGGTGGAGAATTATGTAGAAATGAATTCAAAGAATTATGTAAGAAGTGTGGTATGACAAGGCATAAGACTACTCCATACACTCCTCAACATAATGGAGCTGCAGAAAGGATGAACATGACATTGATGGAAAAAGCAAGGAGCATGCTCAGCGGTGCTGAGTTAGGACAAGAATTATGGGCAGAGGCAGTGGGTACAACATGTTACCTAGTCAATCGATCACCTTCATCAGCATTGGATGAAAAAACTCCACACGAGTTATGGACTGGAAAAAAACCCTCTCTTCAACATCTTAGAGTATTTGGTTGTGATGCCTATGTACATGTTCCAAAGGAAAATAGAAGTAAGCTAGATAAAAAAAAGTTGAAAAGTGTATCTTTATTGGTTATAAATATGGTGTGAAAGGTTATAAGCTTTGGAACCTAGAAACTAAGAAGACTGTTTACAATCGGGATGTTGTTTTTAGAGAGGTAAAAGATGTGTTCAAACAATAATTCCTACCAAGGCAAGAGGAACCTGAGAAAATAGAGCTAGAGTTGGATGATGCAAAATCTGAATCATCTAAAGAAGATGAAGCAAAAGAAGAAGAAGAAGCTCATACCCCAGTATTGAGGAGATCAGTGAGAGAAAGAAGGCAACCAGAAAGGTATAGTCCACCTAATTTCCGTTCCAATTTTTCTTTATCTATTACCGATGATGATCCTAGAACTGTCAAGGAAGCAGTGAACTCAGAGGATAGTAAACTCTGGAAGAAGGCCATGGTTGAAGAAATGGATGCCTTGGATAAGAATGAGGCATGGGATATAGTTGAGTTGCCAATTGGAAGAAAATCTGTTGGTAGAAAATGGTGTTTAAGAAGAAGTTTAATGCAGAAGGAAAAGTGGAGAAATACAAAGCTCGGTTAGTAGCAAAAGGTTATTCCCAGGTAGAGGGAATTGACTTTGGTGAGATTTTTTCTCCTATTGCTAAGTTAACTTCTATTAGATTTCTTTTATCTATTGCTGCTGCTTTTGATCTTAAAGTGGAACAGATGGATGTGAAGACAAGATTCCTACATGGGGATCTGGAAGAAGAAATCTACATGAAGCAGCCAGAAGGCTTTGTAGTAAAGGGAAAGAAAGAATTGGTTTGTAAGCTAAAGAAATCAATATACGGTCTGAAGCAATCACCTAGGATGTGGTACCAAAATTTTGACACATACATCCTTGGATTGGGATTTGTGAGAAGCAGGGCTGATCACTGTGTATATTTCAAGCAAGTTGGTAATCACTTCATTTATGCAGTGTTGTATGTTGATGACATGTTGTTGGTAGGAAATAACATGGATGTTATCAAGGAGGTGAAATCAAAGCTATCCTCCAAATTTGACATGAAGGATGTCGGTGCTGCTAACTTCATTCTGGGAATGGAATTTAAAAGATATCGTGCAAACAGGAAAATTTGGTTGAATCAGAGAAAATATGTTGAGACGATATTGCAGAGGTTTAATATGCATGGAAGTAAACCAGTCAAGATTCCCATTCCTATAGGTTTAAAGTTATCTACATATCAGTGTCCCAAGACACAGAAAGAAGAAGAGGACATGTCTCATGTTCCCTATGCTAGTGCAGTTGGAAGTTTGATGTATGCAATGGTCTGTACTAGACCAGACATTGCACATGTAGTGGGAGTTTTGAGCAGGTATATGTCAAAACCAGGGAAGGAGCATTGGACAACAATAAAGAGGGTCTTCAGGTATTTGTGTGGCACTACCAATTATGGATTGTGCTACCAAGGAAGACTAGGATTGGACAGAGTGATGGACATACATGGCTTTGTTGATGAAGATTGGGTTGGAGATCTGGATCGTAGAAGATCTACAAGTGGGTATGTGTTTAACCTATTTGCAGGAGCAATCAGTTGGATGAGCAAAAGACAAGTTGTAGTGGCACTCTCAACTACAGAAGTTGAATACATGGCAGCCACTCATGCAAGCAAGGAATCAATATGGTTACAGAGATTGTGTTCAGGTATTGGGTTGGTACAACAAGCAGTGAGATTGGATTGTGACAGTCAGAGTGCAATCTTCCTGGCAAAGAACCCAACTTATCATTCGAAGACAAATCATATTGATGTTGGGTATCACTTTGTGAGAGACATGGTTGAGGAAAAGAAGGTGTTGTTGGAAAAGGTTGACACTTTGAAGAATGTTGTAGATTTATTGACAAAGTATGTGAGCACATAAAAGTTCTCCTGGTGTAGATTAACAATGGGCATTGCTACCCTGGAAGCAAAGAAAACAACAAGTGGGAGAATGTTGGGTATATGTTATATTCTTTGCATGTGTGTGTAGGCGTGTCAGGTTCGACAACTGCATCTGACGATCCCTCTAGTAGTGGTCTTTGTGTCGTGTGCATCGGGCGCCTCCTAGGGGGGTCCCATGGGGGGCCAAGTATGGCCCCCCCTGGTTACGCACATCGCCCCGATTTATTTTTTTTGGGCGGTTTTTTCTATTTTTAACGGTTTTCTAAATTAATCCCGGATTAAGGGATTAGGGTTTTGGTATCTACATAATACCTAAGAACATTGTATATATTGTATGGTGAATGGTGAAATTCAATATAATGAAAATAAGAAAGGTTTTCTTCGGTTGAGGGTTTTCGGTATAAATCTCTGTGTACTATGTGTATAAGCAATTGATTAATTTATGTTTTGCTTAAGAATCTATATGCATTGCTTTACTTCACAGGTTTAAAACTTACATCGAGAGGGAGAAAATAGGGCAAGGGAGCTCAAGAGCCTAGTTTCATCAGTGTTCCAATTGGTTGGCAAATGAGGAGAGAGAAGCAAATCCCAACTTCCTTAGCCTTCGAGTTGGTTGGAAAACAAGGAGCAGCTCCTAGATTCCTCAGCCTTTGACTGGGTAAATGAGGAGTAGTTCTAAAATTCTTCATCCTTTGAGTTGGCTGGTAGATGAGGGAGGGAAGTGCAAATTATAGATTTTCCCTAGCTACCTAATTGATTATTGAGTTGTGGTAACTTGTAAATTTAACCAATTACTAGGTCTATAGTCTTTATTTATCACATCATAGACATCTTAGGAGGCATATGGTTGTTGCTTAGGTGGAAATATGACAATGGTGTCTTATTTTGTTGGTTTGGATTCAAGGACTCTGCGTCTCTAAGGGGGGAGAAACTACAACACCCCTTTATGCTTACGTGGTTATAATTTTTTAGCTTATTGAGATCCTATGTTGATACTCTCATTTTAAGAGGCAACATAGACTTGATGCTTAGACTTATTTCATCTTTCCTTATGATGCATGATGCTTAGACTTATTCTTTATCACACGATGTTAGAATCGTATTCTTGAGTAATGATGTTTATTGCAATGATTATGTGTTTGGGAAAACATTGTGCAATACAAATTACAATAGGTCAGGATCCACAACGGCCTTCGTCAAAAGTTTGGAGCAACATACCTCTTTACAAATGTGTGTGGATGTCTAGCTCTTAGACCTTTTGACTCCCTAGTGAATTATTAGATGTTTAACCTTAGATAAGCGGTGAATGTGATAAGTGGGGGTGATCTTTATCAATTTCCTTTTTGGAATGAAACATATTTATTTACTCAGTTTATTTATTTAAGCCTCTTAAGCTACATATGTGACACATACAAAGGCCACCACATGATTAGGTGCATTGCCTTAACCCTGACGTTCCCTTTCCTGAGTAATTGTTATTTAATTTTGGGGGGGGAGAAGGTGATTAAGAAGATGCTACATAAAAATTCCTAGGATTTTGCATGATATAGGGTTTTCATTATTGCAAGAGTTAGATCATATTAGGTGGTAAGGTTGTTGGTGAGCTAAATAATTGTAGCAATACAAGATGTTGAATCTCAGGGGATCACACTTAAATTATCAACCAAGAGAATAGTGGATTTGTGAAGTGTTGTGCAAAATTTAGGCGGTCTTCAAGTGGAAAAGGAACCACAAAATAGATTATGTATTATGGAAACTACATGAATTATATGCATCCTATCTACAACATAGTTCCAATGTTATACAACAAAAGAGTTCCAAGCATAAAATGCCTTGCGGCTTACTAGTTGGTGCTTCAAAACCTTACAACTCTTTCAAATTTAACAATGCTACTCGAAATGAAATGAATTGTTCGAGACTTAATTGATACACAAAGACTGGTAACTCAAATAAGAATCCAATGCTTTGAAAATAAACCTTATCTATAGTGCATTGAACCACCACAACAATTCCTCTACCAACCATGAGTTAATGGTATGCTAGCAAAAGGATAATCACACTAACAAAGATATTCTATCTATAGAAATGAAAATAACAACACCATGAAATACATATACAATGCAAAACAATAAAAAAGATGCATTCGACAAAAACCTCTCCAAGTGGGCCCTGCTAGAATAGGATCGATAAATCCCTTCCTTGAAACATACATTAACTCAAAAGAAATAACATTTCTTTTTATTTCATTAATAACTTCAAGATAAAAACTCGAATCTACAACCGTTGGACCCCTGAATTTAACCCTAAAAACGATATCTCTTCCGTGGTCCTGATCTGGATATGTCTCCCCTTTCTTTTGCTCACTGTTGGAACAATGAGACTCTCCACGCCATTGGGAATGCCCTTGGGAAACATATTGACCGAGCAGAGCTAAAATATGGATTGCATGCTTGTGCCCAAATTTGTGTTGAGGTTGATCTGGAATAGGGGCTTCCAAAGGCCATCGAGCTCACCTTGGACAACTGGACTTACCTTCAACAAGTGCACTACAAGCAGTTTCCCTTCAAATGTAATATTTGTCATGAATATGGACATTTTGCAAAGAGATGCCCAAAATCTCTAGTCGATCTGCCAGTAAGGGAAGCCAATGAGCAATGATAACAACCAAGAAGGAAAATACAAGCCACCAAGCAGGGACTGCAGCTTGAAAAAGCTCCAACCCAAGAGGGAGCTCCCTCCAATCCAAAATCATGTGAAGTCCCTACCTCTTCTTTGACAGGAAAAACTAATGATCCTATTTTATCCAAGATCTAGTATGAATCTCTCTTAGATATGGAGAAAACCCAGCCGATGAACGTAAGTACAATCCTTAGGAAAACCTGAAAGTGGGTGGAGAGTCTCATATCCCCCATAGGCTCCTCTGTCAATTCCCCGGTTCGATCCAGAAGAAGGAGAAAATCCAGAAAGCTTGAAAGAGGAAACAAACCCAGATTCCACGCAAATCCCCCTAGTGAAAAAGTCARGGAGAAAATCGAATTACCAAAGGCGTGAGAYGGGAKCTCAAACGAAAATAGAGCTTGGAAAGCAAGGCACATTGGATGGAAACACCAAAAAAGAACCTAGACCCTCGAGGAATCACAATGGCTYCGTTTGCTTAAAAGGGGGAAACCCAAAATCAACATCTAAATGATAAAAGTCGTTTCCTGGAATTGTAGAGGACTTGCAAGTGGAAGCAAGGTGTCTTTGGTTAGAAATCTAGTTGGATCATAATCCCCTCAAGTTCTCGTTCTCCAAGAAACAAAGTCGAAGGATGCATATGTCCTTCAAGAAAGTAGGTATATTTGGAATTCTAGCACATGGTTAGCAATAAGCTCGAGAGGGGCCTCTGGTGGCCTTTGCACCCTCTGGAATCCTCAATTGCTCAGATTATAATATTGAACAAGTTCTCCCCATTGGTTGCAGGTGACTTTAACTCACCTTCCTTCGGGTAAGACCTTTTCCTTTTTTTAATGTTTGCATGCCCTCTATATATCGGGAAAATATTCCATGTTGGAAATCCCTTCTAAGTTTACAAGAAAGCATTAACCTGCCCCTCTCATTATTGCGAGTGATTTTAACACTACCTTGCATTCTAATGAGAAGAGAGGGGGTAATATTGTTTAAGACTCCACCCGAGAATTTATGGAAGATCTCTTAACAGGTTTGGATTTGATAGATATCAAACCCTTTGTTGGTTGTCATACCTGGTCCAATAAATGTCAGGGTCTAGGGCACATTGCAGCAAGGCTAGATAGATTTATCATCAGTGGAAGCATTGTGGAAGACTTAGTCTTACCACAATATTGTGTCCTTCCTTGGGTGGAGTTGGACCACCGTCCCATCACCCTGGAGTTATCCAACCCTAAATCCCTTGGCCCTATTCCTTTCTGCTTTAACCCCCAGTGGGCTCTCAACCCCTCCTTTATGGATATGGCGTCCTCTTCATGGGGTTCCTGGATTTGGGGCTCCCTTGTCTTCATTTAGGAACAAAAATTAAAAAATACCAAAAGATCCCTTAAAGATTGGGTAAGACTTAAACATGATCAAGCAAATAAGGCAGTAAAAGACCTGAAAAGGAAAATGGAGGAGGTACGTAACATTATGGAAACAACCCCCATCACTCATGTCCTTTTGGATGAGGAGCAATGCAACTTCATGGAATGTCAGAGAGTTCTAAGGGCATATAAAGTGAAATGGTGTCTCAACTCCTAGAGCCTCTAGCTCTAGGCCGGGGATTGTAACACATCAAATTTTCACCGTCGAGCTAAAGCCCGAGTTTGGAAAAATAAAATCACTAAGATCAGGGATTCAAATGTCTCCTCTATTTTTGGACATGACCAAGTCAAGACTGCAACAAAGAATCACTCTGAACATCTGTACATTAAAGATGGGATGGGGATATTGATGGGAAAGAGAGCCTCCTTGATAATATTCCCCATCTTATCAGTCCTACAGATAACAAGGTGTTATTCTAAACTGTAACTGAAGTAGAAATATTCAAAGTGTTGCAACAAATGAACCTGAATAAGGCCCCAGGCCTTGATGGATTTTCTACCGATTTTTACCTCATATGTTGACATGTCATTAAACAAGATCTAGTATGTATGGTTCAATATATTCAAAAATATGCTAAAATGGAAGGGAATACAAGCTCCTCATTCTTATCGCTCATTCCCAAAGATTCCAACATGTCTTACTTCACTCGATTCTGACCTACCTCTCTATGCATTATCTCCTACAAAATCATTTAAAAAATCATTGCCAACATAATCAAGTCATTCCTGCCCAAATTAATTTCTCCAAACCAAGGGCGATTTGTTGCAAAAAGGCAAATGATATAAAACATTTTGTTAGTCCAGGAGGTAATCCACTCCAACAGAGGATATGGCGAAAAGGGAATGCTCATTAAACTAGATATGGAAAACACTTTTGGTAGAGTATGCCACAACTTTCTCTTTGCTATTCTGACAAGGTTTTGGTTTGGTGTTGATTTTCTGGCTTGGATCTCTTCTTGCATAAGTGACCCATGGATTTCTCCGATGATAAACGGGAGGCATGTTGACTTCTTCAAAATCTCTAGAGGGCTTCAATAGGGATTCCCCCTTTCCCCCTTCTTTACATCCTCATGGCGAAAGTTGAAAGCAAACAACCGGAAAAGGTGAGAATTTGGAATTCTATATCAAGGATAAAAATCACACGATGGGCAAGGAGAATTAACCATTCCCAATTTGCAGATGATACTCTCATACTGGGAGGATAATCCACCATGATTGGAAAGAGATTCAAGGATATTCTGGAGGAGTTTATGAGAGCTTCTTGGGGCAATATTAACAGACATAAAATCCATATCTATGCTTAGAACATCAACAAATATTGCAAGTATTCTTCAGTCCCCCCTGGTGCAAAGTTGACAATATTTCAGATACTCGGGCATCCCAATTATTCTTAATTACCTCCCTAGTTCTGCTTGGGTTCCCATTATTGAAAAAATCAAATCTAAGCTTACCCAATGGGGCTCCCAATGGGTTAAAATTGTGGGTAGAGTCATCTTAATCAAGTTCATTCTTTCAGCCCTCCCTATCTTCCAATTTTCCTCCCTCCTTACTCTACCAAGTGTCAAGCTGTCAATTGCGCAAGAAATTAGGAGATTTCTCTGGCTAGGAGGGAAATCCAACACCAAGAGAATGCATCTGGTCAACTTGAATATAATTAGGCCCCCTAAAGCGCATGGAGGACTTGGAATCCTTGATCCAACCCTATCCAATTTGACCCTTGGTGCTAAAATCTTATGAATATTAGTCTCAGGAAAAACATAATGGTGGAAGAAAGTCCTCTTTCATAAATACCTGGCTGGAGATAGGCTCAGGTGTCTTGATGCTCCTCCTCAAAGAATGGTTGGTTCCCCGATCTGAAAACTCTTGAAATCTTCTCTTCCTCTTTTTCAAAAAAAGGCTACTTGAATACCAAGGAATGGACGTAGGATTTTCATTTGGGTAGACAACATCATGAGGTCTCCTCCCCTTTTCACATGATCTCACTTTCTCTCCTATGTTTTCTTTGTTCCAAGACCATGACATAACCATCCTATATGACATATCTCAATGGAACTCTTCGGGTAGTTGGTCAGGCTGGAAGCTAATGGACATTCTGAATCATCTTCAGAAGCTCTTTCATGCTCTTTGCTTCAGTTTAAAAGGAATCCCCCCCACTTATATAGTGCTCAAATATTCTCATTGATGGGGGGAGGGCATGTACTCAGTTAAGAAAGTTTATGCAACCCTCTTATCTCAGTTGGCCCTTCCTCCCAAATCAAGCCTGTGGAAAAAAGTATGGAATACAGATTGCCTTCCAAAAATCGATATGTTTTGTTGGACTCTGCCCCATGGCAAGATCCTCACRAGGGAAAATCTGCAAAAAAGAGGCTCCAAGGGCCCCTTTAGGTGTGCTCTTTGTTGCAATTCTGCATAAACAAGTGATCATTTAATTCTGGATTGTTTGTTCTCTAGGGAGATCTATTCATTGGTCCTTCAAAGTCTTTTTTAAAAAATWTGATGGCCTAATTCCCCCAACAAACTCTTCAGCAGGTGGAAAGCATCGTATAGAGGATCTTTGGACAACAAATAGGCCTTCAAAGCTGCATTTTGGCCCTGTCTAAATTCACAACCTAGAAAATTTGGCTAGCGCGTAATCGCGCACTCTTTTCAAAAGATAAATCTGCCCCGACCTTGGTGGCCTCTAAAAGTCTGGGATTACTGGTAGAGCACTTCAATATTAGAAATAAAAATATGTCCTCCCAACAACACCTAAACCAGGATGAAGAAATATGGTTTCAACAACTCAACTTAGCCCAGGCAGATCTTCATTATAGTTTTCCAAGCTCTGTCTCCTCCATCTCTCCCAGACCCTTTTGGCAGCTTCACATAACACCCTAGAAGTTAAGGACTAGAGAAAGTCCCAGTAAAGGCATATATTGAGTTTCGATAAAACCTTTAAAGGAAACCCCAGCGCGGAGGGTGCAGGTGGGGTTATTTCTAACCTAGGAGGTAACCTCAGGCTTCTTTTTTGTGGAACATGACTCACGCCACGAATAATCGGGCAAAGGCATATGCACTTCTTAAAGGACTGCAATTGGTTAGGCATCAAGGCATTAACTCTATCATTATCCTTGGTGATTCGAAAGTCAACATCAATCATGTGCGGATGAAGACCTTTCCTTCAAACACTAAATTGTGCGTCGTGTTAGGCGAATATAGCATGAGATCAAGGCCTTTCATAAACTTTCCCATTTTCATATTCTCCAACATAACAATGTAGTTGTTGATCTTAGAGCTAATCTGGCCCTCAGAGACACAATTGGAATGCTCAGGGTCAACGGGAAGGCATCTCTGATTTACATCCCATGATTTTCCTCATGGTTCTAACTCTTGATTTTCATCAGGGTTCCATCCTGGCTCAAAGTGCATGTATTAACTTCTCCTCAAGCACGCTTCCTAGTACAAATGACGCCAAACCTTTTCATTTGATTCTGGTTGGGACGTGTGGAAAAAATATTAAGCCACGTTGGGGCTTCTGCCACCCACACACGACTAGCCCTTGTTCTATTATCATCTCCCTCCATCTGGGCTTGATCCTCCTGTCCTTTCTCTCCAAGCGCAAGCCTGCTACTTGCCTCATCACATCGGTTCAAACATCCTCCCTAGCCTATTTCCCTTCTAACATTGTTGTTTTATCTCTCTCGCCTTCCTCCAAACGTGTGCGTGCACTCCACCCCATCATTCCTGGAATTATGAATCTAGTACTTCCACATAAGTGGTCTTTGTTAGCACAACTTCCTTTGACATAACCCACACAAGGCTCATGGTGTACTTCTCCTAATTGCTTCCAGATTGCTTGGTGTGAGTATATCTTCATTATTATGGATATAATGGGCATCATATGCCACCTCCCTTGGTTGTTGTCCTCTCACTACTAAAGTGATAATTTAATAAGCAGGGATATGCTAATTGTTCAGAAGCATTTGGATTGTTTGAAGAATTCATACCTGAAGCAAGATCAGTCTGTAGCTTCCTCGGAATTCTCGAGTTCGTCAATTGTTGTTGGGTTCCTAACTATGGCGAAGAGAGTTGTGGGTAGCGTGCATTGGAAAAGGGAGCCTCCAGATGATGAACAGTCAGACCTCTATCACTCAGTTCAATCTATCTAGATCCAAGTTGATATACTTTCGGCTCAAGTGCTCACCACTTTGGAGATTTGGTGGAGCACAGACAAAGCGAGCAACGACTTCAAGATGAATGTGCGACCATTCGGTCAGAAGTAGAAGAGTTGTGCTCCAGGCCAAATTCCTCGACTCCAACTCAGATAGCCAGAACAATTTATGAAGACACCTCGTCTCCTGGCCCACTCCCGAACATCCCAGACCCGAATTCAACACCAATCCTCGAAGATGAAGTCTCTTATAGGAATGATCCTCCAACCCAATAATTTTTAGATGCAATGTTTTTGTATCAAGATATTATGAGTTTTCTATAGGCTTTATTATCGAATCTCTTTGGGAATTTTGTTCATGCTTAAGTTAAACACTATTCTCCAGGATAACATAGATAGTTCTAAGCATGTTTTTGTATTTTTTGAAAAGGTTTTGATTTTGGACATGTAAGCACTCTTTCTGCAAGTCTTCTTGCAGCATTTATTAATAAAATGTTCCCCAATTTTCTTCAAAAAAAAAAAAAAAACGAATCTACGACTTTTTGACCCTAGTTGTATGCAAACTTCAGAATGTATAACTGTCTATCCTAATCCAAGCTGCAGATGAGCATATTTATACCATAGAAGCCTTAGATTTTTTCTAAGGAACTCTGAGCTATGTATTAATGATATTACCCCTAAAATCGCCATTTTCCTCTTCATTAAATATGTCAGTTTGTTGAGGAATGATATTTTGGGGTGTGCGATCTTCCTTCGACATTGGAACATATGGTCTACTGGAGAATCCATGGAACCACTTTTCCTTATGTTTTGTTGCTTTTTGATGGATTATTTTAGAATGCACAGTCGTCTCCCTTCTTGGGTTGGAGCATTGTGGATTGTGCTTCTATAGCCCTAATCGTTTCTCTATTGACGTTGCTAGGGAAAGTCGATCTTTATGTGCCCTAATCTTCTACAAATTGGTGCATTATCTGCTTCCTTGAATTGATGAATGTGTATGAGCTACAGAGTGGAAGGAAGATGGTAACTGGCTTGTCCTTTTTCTTTGTTGTAGTTGGGACAGTGCCAATTGTGAAACCAAAGGGTGAAAAACATTTAAACAAATTTTCTTTAGTAACAGTAGTCAAGGTTATAGAGATCAATTCATTATAGAGATCGATTCATTAGCATGCACAACATTGACTCATACTCACGAGCATAAAGGAAAACTCAATCATATTCACATGCCAACTCATAGAATGCAACCAAAACTAACCATTGTAAGTTATTAATCAACAAATTGCCATTGGTCACAAAAGTGGTAAGTTCGGTAAACACTAGGTTTAATAATAGGAAAAAATCAAGGTTCTAGGGAGGTAATTGACTTACACAAGATGAACAATATGGGCCATTTCGAGAGCCCATCATACCCCTAAACGTAGAGGTTTGTGTGTCCTCGTGCAAAAAGGAAAAGAAAAAAAAATGGAAGTCAATGTTGCCTACTAACTACTACTAAGTCAGTAGCTTTGCCAACCTCTTTCTCTCTTTTTGGCCCTTCCTTTGTTTCTGCCCTTTTTGTTGTTGATGATTCTACTTTTGTTGTTGTTACTGTTGATGACTTTGTTTTTTCCACTATTATTATCGATGACTCTATTTTCCCACTATTGCTGCGAATGAGTCTATTTTTTTCTACTGTTGTTGTTGGTTATGTTTTTTCTACTATTGTTATTGATTCTATTTTTTCTATTGTTGTTGTTGATTCTATTTTTGCTACTGTTGTTGTTGATTTAGTTTTTGCTATTGTTGTCTCCGATGACTCTCCTTTGTTGTCGGGGATTGTGAAATGCTACTAATTCTTTGCGAGTAGAGAATTACCCACCTTTGTTGAGCCATGCCTTCCTTTGTATCCTTTTGTGTAATGAAGCATCAACTGTGAGATTATAAGCCATGGGGTAAGTATTAGTTTCCTTTGGGTGATATCCTTAAAACTTGACAATTTATTTCCATCTTGCCTTCTCAATCTCAATGTCAAGTTCTCCCGACCCTCGAAGTATGGAATGGGTTGTAGTATGAGGGTGAACCTACATTTCAATCCTATCCAATTAGAGGTAATCCTTAATATATAAACCAGTTGTCCCCAGTCTTGGTAGTGAATGTCTCTCTCTTTATTTTAGCTCCTTTGTTAATGTTTACTACCTCATCTTTGCATTCCTCAATACCTTGTTCCTAGGGGTGTTAATGAGTCTACTACATTATGTTTCAACCTCTAACTATCTTCTCTTCAACATTGGGCAGGAAATTGGATCCACTGTTCTCTAAATATGATTTTTATAAACCTCGCTTAGTCTAGGCACTTCTCCTCTCGTCTTCAATTATGCTTTCATCTCCTTGACCTCATATCATTTTGTAGTTGTGAACCTCGTAGTTTCATTCTAGAACCAAGACATAAATACTTAGAGTTGCACATCCCCAACATAGGGGTTTGGTGACCATCTCAACCTTTGTTGCAAAACATAGTTGTGCAAGAAAAGTTCGTAGATGAGATTTCTCCTTTTAGGGATGATGTCAAAAACAAGTCACTAAATTTGTAAGGGTTTTGGAAATCCGTCTTTATCTGAGATACACATAATTCAATCTAAAATTTATGCCACTGATCTTTTAAATATAAAGCATAAATCCTAGTAGGTGGTCAACATGCGAACATTTTGTCAGCTTGCTAAGCAATCTCCTCACGTACATCTATTAACCTTGCAATTTCCTCGACATTTTCTATAGTTTATTGCATTTGTTTTAGCAAGTTTGTTTTTAGCTTGGTATTTTCACCGTTGAGGATTTCTAAATTTTCATTCAACTCTATTGAGGCTAAATCAAATTTCTCTTCTAGATGAGCAATTACTTGGTGATGCTAGAGGATAGAAATGACGTTCTCACCTCTTGATTATACTTCTCACTTCCATTTGACTGCTTCACTTTTAGTAATTCGTAGTTGTCTCATAAAAAAATTAACTAAATTTATGGCTACATCAGACATTAGAATCCTTTTYCGTAGCCTACTTGACTCGGATCTCYTTATCCTCTTGGCCATATACTCAACAACATGACTATTGGTTTCTTCTATCATAAGTTTATTTTCAATAGTAGGGTTGTTGATATCGTATTTTTCCTCAACAATTAGAATCCCYGGAGGGGTGGAAAGTTCTTTTTGTGGTGGAGGATTAGGAATGTCAGCTGGATCCTCATCTTGGGCTATGGGTTTTTCCTYTGTAGTCCCAGGAATATTTGACTTTGGTTCTTGAGCAGACTAAGGAGATATTCTCTTGATCCATCTTTGTATTCTACTATTTACGGRCTTAGTTACTTMTRCAACAGTCGGTACAATATTTGTAGCATCTAAGAACTCTTGCGTTACTAGCATTGCCATAGTTTTTGGAGTGTGCGATGGCTCTTTAGTTGGTGGTGTCGTTGCTACATATGCTTTAGGATGGCTAACRGAAATATCCCATGTAACATATGGTTGTCTTCTTMATAGGGAATCTAGAACCAATAGTTTAATCAACCCATGGTTTTCTACAATTGCTTCTCTCTGTAATTAGACTTTTGTAGCCATCCTCTAGTGAGACTTCATTAAGTAACGTGGAATTGTGACATTCCTATGGTGTCTCAAACATTCCAAAACTTAAAATGGTAGGCCATGACATTGTTGTGTCTTCCCTCACAAGTGACATACCTCATAATATGTAGAGCCTCTTGGTCACATGAATTTGACAACCATTTTTTTTACTCCTTCTCCTATGTATGTGACTAATTCACTAGCATGCAAAAGATTTCATTTGGCATCATGGGAGTTTGTTTTATTATTGAACCACTGCTCCCCTACTATGGAGAGTCATGCCAACTTCTCAATTGATTCTCTTGTAACCTACACCAACAAAACTTGAACTACTATGGAATTTCCATGTAACTGGTGAGCAAACTCTGAAGCAATCACATCATTGTATCCAGTAAGTCTGTCAAAGAATGACATCCACCCTACTTGCTAGAATATATGTTGCACCTTAGGGTTTCTATAGATTAAATTCATATCCACGGGCTCTCATCTATTCAATGATCCTCCCATGATTTCCAATGAGCTTTGCAATTGATTTCAACTTTTGCAATAACTTGTATTTTGTGAACTCTTATGCATGTTGCTTAACTCTTTCTTCCCTACTACATTTAACCAATATTGTTKGCCTTTGTAGCACCATTTAGGGTTGACAATTTGCATTGATTGCTCGTTCGTACCAAATCTATTTTAAATATGTTGTTGTGGTGGAGGGTTGGTGAATCTTATGCATCCATACTTCTCATTAATAACTAATATTATTCACACGACRTTTCCACAATGATCGACAGTTAATTGGGATAATGAAGCATCATTTTACATTATTAAGCATTAATTGAAATGATCAAGGCATAAAACCATTATTATCTATTGTGATCACCCATAATTAACTATTTGCCTTTTCAATTGCACTCTTTTCCTTCAGGATCGATGGTGTGGGTTTGCATGCAAGCTTGCGATCTAGCAGAGGGTTCGTATTAAAGCATTAGTTCGGCGGGTGGAGGTTGATGAGAAATTTCAAATTCATTCATGGAGTGAAAAGGATAGTCAACCTAAACTGAAATAATGGTTGAATTTGGGCAATGACATTTAGAAGTTAGTGAATGTAGTTTCCACAAAAATAGATAACAAGTGGATAGAGTAAGGGAATGGTTGTAGATGTGATAGTGTTGCTTTTGTAACTAACAATGGTAATTCAATAGCACAAATATGAGAAGTATAAAGATATGCACGAGTTACCTATGATGTCAAGTTGGGTTGTATGTCGACAACTTTTTACTTTCATGAGCTATGAATTTGAATTTGATTTGGCAACATGAGTTTGATTTTGTAATTTTCTTTGTTTATGTAGCATGATCAAGTTGAACAAATATAGCATGAAATGTATTATTTGTGTTTGATTTCTTTTTTTTCTCCATTTTTTTTCCAAAGAGGAATTCACCAACAAGATGGTTTTTGAATTGTTGTTATCCTATAACGCTAGCGCAAGTTGATTTTCACTTATAGGATTTTTTTTAGAGCAAGTCCTACAATGCCCTTTCAAGTTTTCACCATAAGATTTTTTTTTTCTTTATTTTTAATTATTTGTTTATTTATTTTTAAAACGATCATGGAATGTACTACTCTAGATTGAAGGAGGGGTCCCCTCAATGGCATTAAAGTTTTATGTTTTTCTATGTAGAATGGAGATAAATTCCCCCTTTGTTAATGGATTTTTATACAATTTCAATCGATGACCATTAACAAGGAGTGGTATCTTGTCTTCATCATTTGTTACTATCCTAACAGAGTCATTGTTGAATATTTGATCAATCTCATGTGGTCCAAGCCACCTGGTTCTGAGTTTTACTTTGAATCCTTGAACCTAGAGTTATATAGGGGTGTCCAGTCTCTAGTTTGGATTTATTTAACCTTGATAAATTTCTCATGTCATCGAATTCGCTGTTGTTGGATTATTCTCTGTGAAATAGAGCTCACTCTCGAGCTGAGCTATTGAATTTTGTAATATATCCGAGGTATATTACATTTATTATCACAATATACTAAATAAATATCATGTCATAATAGTCACAAGACAAATATCATGTAATACTATTTATAGGACAATTATTATGTAATATAGTCATCATTATTTAATAATGATAAGCCATGACCTTTGCCAAGGACATGAAGTGTATTTATATGCACATCATTGTTTCTCATCATATGTTAATGAAGAATAAATAATAATTATTTATTCCTTGTGGAATATATGGATTCGTCCATGTTATAATGGATGCTCACGTGAAGTGACCAAAAGGTTCACTTCAGGTGGTAGTAGAGCTTCATTTTTTGATWTCAACCACTAGCCACACTTCATTCAGAGTTTCTCTACTTAATGATGGTCTTTGACCACCACTAGCTTTTGGCTATTTATTAAAAATAAATAAATAAATTATGCAAATAATTTTGAGGCCAGTGGCCCAAAATCTTTGATAGTTAAAAAAAAAGGAGTTATCGAAGTATTTTTTAAGTGCACATGAAAAAGTATAAGTCAAACAAGATTAAATAGATGGCAATAAGTAAAGTTAAATGACATTTGCATAGTAAAAAAGAAAAGTTTTCAAGTATCTTTAAAAGTGCACGTAAAAAAGTAGCAAGTCAAACAAAGATTCCATAGTTGGCATAAGTAAAGTTAATTACCACATACATGGTGAAAAAAAAAGGCAACTATAAAGGAAAGTTTCCAAGTGTTTTAAAGTACACATGAAGAAGTATCAAGTTAATCATATATATTATTTGACAACGTAAAGGAAGGCTATACAACGCATTAGGATTGTGAAGAAAGAAAGATTGAATCTTTACCTGGAGGAATTTTTGTGTGGAGTAATAAAAAAAGAAATATAAATCTCTCTTTACGTGGAGGATGAGTTTTTTAAATAGTCATGTAAAAGAGAATACCATGAAATTATTGGTTAGGTAAATTACTTGGAAGGGTATAAAAAAGTAAATAATGTGAAAATATTGACAAAAGATAAAATATTAAAGTTCATAAGAGATCTTCTTATTAAAAT